>JASANA010000602.1:0-39405 GCA_030248095.1 Ptycholaimellus sp. GST1_10
CATGGATGCATGAGGTTTATTTGAAAATTCCAACTTTTAATGTCCTGGTCTTAATTTTCCCCATTAGCAGTGAGGGGGTTTAGACCATTTGTTAGGGAGGTTCACTACTTGTGGCAAGTTGCATTGCCATAATATGCTTGCTTGTCCTACCTGCAGCACTCAGGTACTCAATGCACTGCATCCCATTGACTGCTGAGCCTTTTTATGGAGCATAGCACTTTTATTTTAGTAAAAATACAACATTGCATTTACATAACATAACTCTATACCCACTTTTCTTACGCATAACATAACTCTAAACCCACTTTTCTTATGCGTAACATAACTCTATACCCACTTTTCTTATGCAGCACATAACATTAAAGCCTGTTTTCTCCCGCATAACATAACATATTTCCTATACATAACATAACAATCTCGGTTATGTTATGTGAAAGTAATGTTATGTTATGCGTATGTTATGTTATGCAAAAAATATTTTTATGTTATGTTATGTGGATTTTTTATGTTATGTTATGTGGTAGTACGTTATGTTATGTAACTTAAATCAGCCCGTGAAATAAATAAAATGGTAAAATGCAATTAAATGCTATGAAGTTTATCAAATAAGTTTTTTGGACTTTTTGGTCATGATGATATTATAATTTTACTATAAGGCGTAGCAAAATGAAACTATGTATCAAAATTAAAAACTGAAATTAGCTAAGGTAAAGTTAAATCTTGCTGGTATTTGCAACATGCTCAATTTGTATTCGAATTTAAATCATGGTTTAGTAGGGTTCACACATAACTTATCAATTAAGCAAAAACTGGGAGACAAAACAAAAACTGCGATAATCTAGGGTGACAGGGATTCTGCCATAAATGGCCGCCTGCTTATGAATGACCAGTGGATTTTGTAGATGGACCAATAGCAATGAAATGAACCTGTTAAAATGTTTACCCAAAATAGTTTGTAAATTCAATCCAAATTAATCACGATTTTGTGACACCTTGTCTAGTTCTTTTTGATGATTGGCAATTCATAAGCTGCTCATGCTGTAGCATTTTAGTCTTGTTTATAAATCAAATCATTTTTTTGTAATCATCTAGGCTTTTGGAACTGGTATAATTATCCGAGTTCGGTGTAAAAGGATCACAAATCACGAAAATACCTTATTTGGCCCAAAATAAAAATTTTATAACTAAAGAAATTGATGGTACAACGCGCAGCCCTTTCAGGATATTTTTCCGAAAGAAATATTTAAAAAATTTTGTCTGAATACACTTTCTGCTTTGTAATGTTTAGTGTTTGTCGTATAAGCTGCACTGTAATTTTGATTTAAATAAAAAATATGTTTTGTCTTTTTTCTTTTTTGGCAAAAGTATTTATTTTTTGACAATTTTCGCTATCAAAAGTAATCATTTCAGAAACAAGGTATTCTCGGCTGTCGCCAAGATGCGCGGCCTCTATTCCAAGCAATATTGTGAAGCTACATGAGCATATTTTAGCCAATTGGGTTGATTAACCAAGGATTAATGAATTTTTCAATTTTGAAACATCAAAATTTTATGTTTTAGGGAAAACCCCATATATTTCTCAAAGCCCAAATAATGGTCCAAAGCCTCCAGCCAGCCTTCATGCAAAATTGCAGCCAATTTTGTTTAAAAACAAGGGAGTTATGAGTTCTTCAGTTTTGAAACATCAAAATATTAAGTTTTTTAGAAAAAAATCTAAAATTTTGCAAAACCCCAATAAAGGTCCTAAACCACCACTTAGACAGACTTTCATGCAAAATTTCAGCCAATATCATTGAAAAACCAGCGATTTATGAATTTTGATACTTTGAAACATCAAAATTTTAGGTTTTGGGAAAAAAACGCAAAATTACGCCAAGCACCGAAAATGACCTGGAGATATTACCAGGCGGACCTTCATGCAAAATTTCAGCCAATTTCATTGAAAAACCAGCGATTTATGAATTTTGGTACTTTGAAACATCAAAATTTTAGGTTTTGGGAAAAAAACGCAAAATTACGCCAAGCATCAAAAATGACCTGGAGATATTACCCAGGCGGACCTTCATGCAAAATTTCAGCCAATTTCATTGAAAAACCAGCTATTTATGAATTTTGGTACTTTGAAACATCAAAAAATTGAGTTTTGGGCGAAAATCGAAAAATTACGCCCATCCCAAAAAATGGCCTGGAGATACCACCCAGAAGGACCTTCATGCAAAAAATTAGCCAATTTCGTTGAAAAACCGCGGAGGCCCGGCCCCGGAACCACACCTTCGGCCGCGCAAAAAAATCGTGATTGAACCCATGGTTGCCTAATCAAAATTATACTAATTTTGAGTCTAAGTTGTGAAATCCAGGTCCAGAATGACTATTTTTATCCTCCAAGACAACCTTTGTGAAATTACAAGACTATTATCAAACAGTGCTAACGGTAACCCTTAGCAAAAAATGTAGACGACGAAATTTACAAAAATTTCGCTTTTTTCATAGAACGATGTCAGACGCCGCTTAGCAAACGATTTTCATTTGAAATTCAAGCTCATTGCGAGCCATATGCTGATCATTCCACTTGGTGAATTATCTTAAAATGTTATGTATTTTCGAAAACAAAACATGTATTTTCAACCACTCTTGCTCCTGTCGTACAGTGATTCTTAAGTACAATCATACAAATCAAGTTAAGGGGAAACGCTGAATCGGGCATTCGCAGATTCTGCCGAAAGACTTAACATTGTGTCTAGTTTTGAAAAAGGCATAAATTAAATTTGAAAATTTTTGTAAGTCTCCTTTTTTGGGATGTTTGGCCTTTTGTGAAAAACTCTTTAAATTTATTTGTGTCTAATTTTTCTCTTTCATGCACGCCAGGGTAAAATATACACATTATAGCTTTGACAACGATAAGTAGGTTGAATACGAATCATGCAGGGCCACATCCTATCCTCAGTATAGCTTTACTTTATAGACAGAACAACCAATGAACACACTGCATTTCTGGGTAAACTCACTGCGGTTTTGCATAAAGTAAGAAGGTGGCGGTGTGCGCAAATAAGAAAGCAAAGTTTAAGTGATAGTAGCTCTTCGGACAAGACCGGGGCGATGGTGGTTGTTGGGTGTGCGTTGGTTGGGCTGTCCGTTGGGATGTCGGTTCAGGGTGAAGATCATCTGTCCCTGCTCAGTGACCTCCGAACGAAGTGTGTCCATGTCGAACTGCTCAGGTATGCGATACATCTTTCGGATGCGTTTCATCGTTCGACCTGTACTCTCCTACTTTGCACTCAATCAAACTTAAAGGAGCTGTATATCATAAAGTGAACGGTAATCGTAAGGCAGGAAATGGAACATGTTTAGTTTTGTTTCTACAAGCCTCTATCCATTGTATTGGATAAGTAGAGTTCCTTCCCAGAATGCGTACGTTAAGACGGAAAGCAATCTAGCTCTAAGTTGTGCCATAACCGATGAAATCTTCACTGCAGAGGCAGACAAACCTTTGTCGTTTCGGAAGACCTCCCGATTAGCGTTGATGAGGATCATGTGAAGAGGGCGGAGTATTTGAATCTCCATGCGCCAGTGGTACTGGGAAGGGAGCTTCTCGCCGCTTAGCGGAGCTGCAGGCACTGGACTGAGGCCGACGCTCCAGCTGGCAGAGGCAGACTTGTAGTTCTCGAAGCGCTTGACGGAGAGCGGGCGATGGAGTCGGCCAAAGTCCAGGCTCACTCGGAAGCTCCCTCGCCGCTCCTCCGCACACGCCACCCCGTCCCCGTTCAGCGGCCAGTCCCAGAAGCAGCGACGAAGCACCAGCTCATCATCCTCCTCCGCCTTCTTCTCTTCCTTCTTCTGCTCCGTCTTCTCCAGGGCAGAGCTGGTGGCGGGCTTGTCGTCGTCTAGAGAGACGCCGGAGTCCAGGCTGGAGCAGGCGCTGATGGGCATGGCGGCCACACAATGACTGGACTGCCTCTACTCTCAGCCTAAAAGACAGGCGGGCGGCTCATTAGGACGTTCTCGGCATAGCTGGAGAGGGCTGGGCGGAGGGACGGGGTGGGGGTGCTGAATGAGGTGGGTGGGGGGCGCGGGGGAAGGAGGTAAAGTGAAGGAGCCCGGTGCAGTGGCTGTTGCCTGTGCTCCGCTTTCCCTCCCCTGAGGCGAGGCCAGGAGGAATGGCGGGCGGCCTACTTGTGCAGCTGGCTGCCAGGCAGGATATGTCTACTGGAAGGAGGGAGCGAGGGGAGGAGCGCTTTAACACCCGCCAGAGGAAGGAAGGAAGTGTATTCCCTTCTCCTTCCTCACGCGCAGCCCACCCTTTCCCCCCTTTCCCTCCCCAACCACCCACCTCCAACACTTCAGACACTTCTTCTTTCCAACCTCTCTCCCCGTTGCACCAGCCAGCACCCGATCACAAGGCTTGATTACTGCCCTCGTGTCTGGGGGCTGGTGCGAAAATTGGGCCCGCTCTATGCAATCTGTTTGCGCTGGGGATGTTGGAGCAGCTGTGCTCTCCACTTTTTTCTACGGGCTCTCGATTTAGAGACAATTTGAAGCGCACATTGTTTGCCTGGCCTCTCTAGGTGCTCCCTAATCCTTGCCGCTGCTTTTGATTTTGTTCTGCGCCAGGTTGCTCGAGTGGAGTTTTTCTTCCGGCAACAAGTGAATAGGAAAAAAGAACGAAGACAATGCACCACGAGTTTGATATAGCATCTGGAGCATAGGCGTCACGAGCAGCACGGCATCTCTGGAATGGCTGGTCTGAGCTCATCAATCTTTCACTGCCTACACTCACACATCAGATCAAGGACGCAAAGGCGCTTTACAATCACAATGCAGAGATCTCTAAGGTAAGCAGTAAAGTAGTCAATGGCAGTGTCTGAGCAGTTAAGAAGGGTGGCAGTGAGGTTGTGGGTCAAATTTTGATCTCCCTCTCAGAGTCGGCGGCGGAGTGTCGACTGAAGCGACGGGCGACGCCGACGGGGGGTCCAGTGGAGGAGGAGGAGGGAGGTGGGGGCGGGGGCTCATCTGGGGATGCGTAGTGGGGCATGAGGGCGTGGGTGGAGGCGGGAGAGTTGAGCTCGTTGCCTGCGGAGGACTGCTGGGCAAGAGGGAGTCGGTTTGGGCGTAGGTCGGCCTGGAGGCGAGAGATCTCGGAGAAGACGCTGGTGAGGGGCTGGTAGGCGGGTGCGGGGGCAGCTGGGGGCGGAGGGTGCGAGGGTCGCGGCGGATGGCTGGGTCGTTGGGGCCGCTCCGCCTTGGCGGGATAAAAGGTGCGGAGGGCCCGCGAAGATTCTTCCAGCAGCACTGAGCCTTCTTCGCCCAATACTTCGGAAACCTGCACAGCATTTTCTTCTTTCATCGAAAGCATCTATGGGGAATGATAATTGAACATTCCATCCATCTTTTACGTCCTGTTCAAAATGAAAGCAGCCTAAAGGCAGCTTGGCCTAAAGGTAACCTTAGAATAGATGAGCTCCTGGACATCGACCCCGTCGTCAGTCTGGGACTCGGCGTACTGGGCTTGCAGATTCTACAAAATCGGAAGCCAACTAGGCAAGGAGGTGAATCTATGAAAGGCATTGAGGGACGTACGGGATGCTCAGAGAGAGGTGCGGTGACGCCAAGGGATGCGAGGTAGTCCTGGGCAGAGGGAAGATCGGAAGCCACGGAGGCGGAGTCGTCTTGGAAGACGTGGATGCCAGAGTCGGGGATGCTTCGCACCTGCTCCGCTCGCTGCTGCCTTCAAAGCCCCAAATCACTCCCCTTCCCTGCCGCGGAATGGTTGCCAAGAAATGTACCTGGCATTGGTCTTGGGTGATGTCGTTTCCTCCTCCGGTATGGCAGAGCCGCGTCCGGAGGAGTCTTTGGAGAGGTTGGCGGCAGAGGCTCGCTCATGCCCGCGTGGGACAAAGGTGGACGGCGTTCGGGGGCTTTCCCGCAGTCCTCCAACGGAGTAGTGGCTGGGCGGTGGTTGGGGGGTGGAGGCCCCGTAGGCGGCCACGATCTTGACGGAGGGCGGCCGGCTGTAGGGTCCGATGGCCTTGGCAGGGCAGCCGGCGCTGTGATGTAGGCGCTGGTGCTCGGCGAGCTTGGCCTGGGCAGGGTGTAGGTGATGGGTGCTGCGCGGGGGTTTGCGAGTCTTGGTGCGGCGGAGTTTCAGGGCCACGCAGAGGAGGATGAGGATGAGGAATAGGATGAGGATGACAGAGATAAGGGTGATGAGGCGAGAGTCCAGGGCCGCCGCAGCTCGCTCCTCGGCGCTGAAGTGGCCGAGGCGTAGCTGAACTGAAGAGGTGTTGCGTCGGCCGCCACCGCTCTCGGCAACGACGGAGAGGAAGATGGTGCGAACGAGGGGCTCCTGGGCATCGGTGTGGTGGTCGGAGGGTGCTTGGATGGTGGTGACGGCGCGACGGAGGCGAGGAGGGCTGCCGGGTGACTGGTCAGCGAGAGGCGAGAGGTCAGCGTGTACGGAGATGACGCCGGTGGCGGCGTTGATGGCGAAGTAGTCGGAGGGTTGGTGGAAGGCGAAGGTGATGATGCCGTCGAGGCCGGCGTCGGCGTCGCTGGCGTAGACCACGCCGACCTTGGCCTCCAGCGGGGCGTCGTAGGGGACGGAGAAGGTGTAGGAGGGCTGGCTGAATGCGGGGGCGAATTCGTCCACCCCGCGTACGATGACCTGTCCGGGGACGGAGGCGGTGGCGCCGGTGGTGCTGTCGGTGGCCTCCACGAGGAAGTAGTAGGTGGAGCGCTCCTCATAGTCCAAGGCGGCGGCGGTGGTGACCTGCCCGGATTCCGAGTCGATGGTGAAGAGGCCATCGATGGAGGCATGGCCGCTATCGGGGCTGTCCTTGAGGGAGTAGGCAAGCTTGGCATAGTCTGCTCCGTGACGATCGGTGGCCTTGGCAGTGAAGACGGGAGTGCCGGTGGCTTCATTCTCCGCCACGCGGCCCAGGAGGAGGGGTATGGGGAATAGGGGGCCGGCAGGGTTCTGCGGTTGGACGTTGAGAAGAAGAGTGGCGATGGAAGACTTGGGGGGTTGGCCGGCGTCCTTGGCTTTGACGATGAGGCGGTAGCGGCCTTGTTGGAGTGGCTGAGCGACGGTAAGGAGGCCGGTGTCGGCGTCGAGGCTGAAGAGGCGAGCCTCGTTGCCGGAGGTGATCTCATAGTCCACTCGGCCGAAGTCTCCGCTGTCGGCGTCGGAGGCGGAGACGGTGATGATGGTGGAGCCGATGGGGGCCGCGTCGCCGATGCTCGCCTCGGCCTCGGAGTCCCGGAAGACGGGGGCGCAGTCGTTGACGTCCTGAACGCTGATGATGAGGCTGGCCGTGGAGTTGGCCACGGAGTTGGCCTTCGTGTGGACGGAGAGCTGGAGCTGGTACTGATCCTGCCTCTCGCGGTCCAGTGGTCCAGCTAGGAGTAGCTGTCCTGTGGCAGGATCCAAAGTGAAGCGCCTCTCTTCATTGCCGGCGATGATGCGATAGCGGAGTGCATCAAAGTGCTCAGCGTCGGGGACGGCAAAATCAGCAAGAGGGGCATGGGGGCGGGTGTCCTCGGGGACGGCCAGCTGGTAGTGGGATTTGAGGAAGCGGGGCTGGTGTAGGCTGGCGGCGGTGGAGCGGGCGAGGACTTGTAGGTAGACGGAGGCGAAGGCGGCGCGAGGGGGCTGGCCGGAGTCGGAGACGCTGACGCCGAGCTGAAGGAGGGAGCCGCGCAGGCGTCCGTCGGCGAGGCTCAGGTTGGTGTGCAGGGCCCCGGTGAGAGGGTGAAGGTAGAAGGCGAGTCCGCCGTCCGCCGTTGGCACGTCCCCGGTCAGGCTGTAGCGGAGGCGGCCGGCGTCGGCGGAGTCAGCGTCGCTGGCGTCCAGCTGTAGGATGGAGGCACCGCGAGGCGTGTCTTCGGGAAGCGACACCTTCAAATGCTTTGCTTCAAGGATGGGAAACTATGGGAAGGGAAGGAGTGGTGGGCTGCCTGGTAGAAGGGTTGTGAGAACTGAGGGTCGTTGTCGTTCTCGTCGGTGACGACGATCTCTACGGGTGTGGTGGCCACGTGAAGCTCATCGGAGACCTGAACCTGGAGCATATGCCGCGCTGCTTTCTCGTAGTCCAGCGCCTTGGCCAAACTCAGGCGCCCCGTAAACGGATCGATGGCAAACAGACCGTCTGGATTCCCGCCCTTCAATTCCTTCCCAGTGATAAAGAGGATTTAGGGGAGATGGAGGGAAAGGAAACCTGTCGGAAGGAGTATACGAGAAGGGACTGCTGATCCACGTCGTTGGCGGTGACCAGGGCGAGTTGGGTGCCGATGGCGGTGGCCTCGGAGAGGGTGACGCTCTTGGGTGGTGGGAAGGAGGGACGATTGTCGTTGAGGTCGATGACGTGAATCTCGAGGAGGGTGGTGGCGGAGCGTGGGGGCTGTCCGGCGTCGGTGGCCATGAGGGAGAGCTGGTAGCGCTCCTTCACCTCCCTGTCCAGCTCCAAGCCCGTCGTCACCCGCCCCACGGCGTCCACCTCGAAGGCCGCGTCCTGGTTCCCGCTGACGATGGAGTAGGTGATGTGCGCGTTTTCCCCACTGTCCCTGTCCACTGCCGACACCTGCAACCAAATGAGTGAAGGGGGAGGCAGATGATAAGATGTGTGTGAATACCTGCATGACAAAGGTGCCGGGTGGTTTGCCCTCCCAAACGGCGGAGGCGTAGCGCTGTTGGAGGAAGCGAGGTTCATGGTCGTTGGCGTCCTCCACCTCGACTACGAGGGCGGTGTAGGCGTGCTCATCGCCCGAGCTGCACTCCAGCACCAGACGATACAGCGGCGCCGTCTCTCTATCCAGCAGCCCTGCCTGACCCACGCTCACGCTACCTGCCAACATCACTCACTCACTTTTACTCTTACAATCTCTTTCTCCACCTCACTCAGCACTCTATCCTTTCGAAGGCTAGTATAAATTGTAATTTACTTATAATCAAATGAGTTGGTAGTTGAAGGCAATTTTGATGGACTAAAAGATGAAACCGGTGAGTGGGTGTATCTGGAAGATGGCCTGTGGGTCGCCGGCGACGATGCGGTAGGCCTTGGGCTCCGCCTGTGGGCCGGCGGCCTCGCAGGCGCCCACGAAGGCCCCGGGGCCCGCCGCCTCGCTCACCGTCGCCCGGTACTCCGCCTCCAAGAAACGCAGCGCACCCGCCGCCAGCCGACCCCCCACTCGCACCTCCACCAACCCCACTGTCGCCCGACCCCCTCCGTCCGCCGCCTCCACCTCTGCACGCACCATCTTTCTTCTTGCAAGAAGGACAGGGAAGGGAGAAAGGAGGCTACCGAGGTGGCGAACGGTGCCGGGCGTGAGGTCCAGGTCACGCCGAGCGGACACGACGCCCGTGCTGGGGTTCAGTGAGAACTCCGCGCTGTCTTTCAGCAGCCTACAAATCCCAAGCCATGTTAAGTTTGCACTTCATATTTTGCTTTTTACCAGCTGCTAATTTGCCCATTTGACAATTCATTCCTTGGTTAAAGAAGATGGATATGGTCCCTTTGAAAAGGGGGTGGTGGAAAGCATGGGCTGAGGTTGATGTGTGAGCGCATGGAAATGCAATTCCGCTCAAGTGCGATCACTCAATTTGGGTGACGGGTGAGGGAGATGAGAGGGGAGTGACCGTTGGCCATAAAAGGCAGGAAGGAAGGCCGCCGAGCCCTCCTCCAAGCCCCCTCTTCACGCCTCCCCAGTGATTGGAGGGCCAAGAGCCACTGCTCCCCTAATTGAAAGCCCCCTCCAACCCCTCCCTCCCAAAGCTCTGCCCAGCTCTGTTGACCTCAAAACACGGGCCGCCTATTAGCGCCTCCGGTCAGCCAGCCCAATAGCCATCCTCTCTCCCGCAGACAACCCTCAGCTCGTCTCAAGAGGCCCTCCAAGACCTCACTGGGAAGGGAAGGAAGGCATTGAGACAATGGAGGAGAGAAGGGTGAGAAAGAAGAGGGAGACCGGTAGGTGATGCGAGAGTTGTCGCCGGGACCGTCGGCGTCAGTGGCGGCAATGCGAAGGACGCGCTGGCCAGCGGGCGTGAAGGCGGAGATGTTGGCGGAGAAGGGGACGGCGGCGAAGACGGGGCTGTGGTCGTTCAGGTCCGCCACCGCCACCGTCACCCGGGCCCTCGCCTCCAGGGGCTCCGGAGAGCCTTCGTCCCGTGCCAGCACCTCGAAGGAGTAGAGGGAGCGCTCCTCTGCGTCCAGTGGGGCCAGGGTTTGGATGGCGCCGGTCTGTGGGTGGATGAGGAAGAGGGCGGGTGAGTGTCCGTGGAGGGCGTAGGAGAGGCGTCCGTTGGCCCCCGCGTCGGCGTCGAGGGCGGCGACGGTGAGGATGGTGCCGCCCACGGGGAAGTCCTCGGCCAGCTCCGCCGTGTACTCCGACTGGCTGAACACCGGGGCGGCGTCGTTGAGGTCCAAGACGTGGACGTCCATCAGGCAGGAGTCCTTCAGCGAAGGCTCCCCGGAGTCCGACACCTGGATCTTCAGCTGGTACTCCGCCACCGCCTCACGGTCCAGCCCTGAGCAGGACAGCTCCCCTGTGGATGCGTCTATCTCGAACTTCCCGCCCACATTGCCGCCTAAAACCAAGTATGAGTGGGTAGTGGTGGAGGGGTGGAAGAGGTAGGGGAACCGATGATGGCGTAGGTGAGGAGGGCATTGGGTCCATCGTCGGGGTCTGAGGCCCGGATGGTGTGAAAGGCGGGGAAGACGGCGTTCTCGGGTAGGGAGACGGAGGCACAGGCTCCGCTGCCCAGCACTGGCCGCCCGTCATTCTCATCTCCCACCTCCACCACCACGCTTGTCGCATCATACTCTTGCCCACCATTCGCCAGACGCACGTATACTAAACATCAATTATTCATTCATTTTAATGCTTAAAAGCATTGAGTAGGAAAATCAAAACTATATCAAAGGATATCGAAGGAAATTTGGTATCAAAACTGAAAGTAATAGAAAAATGCATAAAATGTTGACAGTAGAAAGGGAAAAGTGGACCAGTGAGAATGTAGCGACTTTGAGCCTCTCGATCCAGTATGCTAGTGGTGCTTATCTGGCCACTCTCAGCGTGGATCTTGAAATGCGGTGTGCCTCCAGTGGGCATGGAGTACACCAAATTCTCCTGCCCTACAAACCTCCCATTTTGCCACACCATCCAGCAAGCCAGTAATGATTACTTTTGCCGGTCTGGCTCTGGGCGTGGACGACAATGACAGGAGAGTTGGGCGGTCGATTCTCAGGGATGGTGGCAGTGTAGACTGCATGGCTGAAGCGGGGTCCAGAGGCACGAACGTCCTTCACGTAGATGTGAAGGAGCTGGGTGGCGGAGCGCTGGGGCTTGCCGTGGTCATAAGCTTTGATGGTGAGAGTATGCTGGCGCTGCTGTGAGGCTCTGTGGAAGCGCCGCTGAAGACTCAGGGCCCCGCTGGAGGCGTTCAGAGCGAATAGGCCGTCAGCATTGCCGGACTCGATGGCGTAGGCCACGCGTCCGTTGTCCTGCCAGTCGGGGTCAGTGGCCAGGAGGTGGAGAAGTGGTCGTCCAGCAGGCTCGTCCTGGAACACCTGGAGGCGATCGCGGCTGAGGAAGACGGGGGCGTTGTCGTTGAGGTCGGTGAGGTAGACGCGGGCGGTGACGCGGGAGGCGCGACGTTGGGCGGCGTCCAGAGCCTGGTCCTCGGCCTGTAGGACGAGGAGGTACTCGGGCTGTGCCTCGTAGTCGAGGGCGGTGTGGACGCGTAGCTCGCCGGTGACGGGGTCCATGGCGAAGGCCTCGGCGGGCGTCTGCTCCACGATGGAGTAGACCAGGCGCCCGTTGGCCCCGGCGTCCGCGTCGCGGGCGGCGAAGGCCCAGACGAGGTGGCCCACCGGGGCGTCCTCGGGCAGGCTGGTGATCACCGGGTCTTGCGGCCAGACGGGGGCGTTGTCGTTGACGTCCACCACGGCGATCTCCACTCGCCCCTCTGCCTGCATCGGAGCGCCGGGGCGGGACTGGTCGATGCGGCTGACGGTGAGGACGTGGAGTGGCGCCGTTTCGTAGTCCAGGGGTTTGATGAGGTAGAGGCGGCTGGAGACGCGGTCGATGTCGAAGAGCTCCTGGCTGTTGCCGGCCGTGATCTGGAAGGCCTGGTCCAGGCTGGCCGGGTCCAAGGCTCCTTCCTCCGCGGCCGCCATGCGCTGTGCCCGCTCCGGGTCCAGGGCTCCGATGAGACTGCCCACCTCGCTGGTCTCCAGCACCTCGAAGCGGACGTTGTAGGCGGCGTTGGCCTGGGCGGGGCTGTCGGGGATGTCGCTCACCATCACTTCCAGGCTTTTCCGGCTCACACGACTGGGCTGGCCGCCGTCGCTGGCCTGGATCTCCAGTAGGAGGCTGGGTGAGTCCAGGGCCTCGAAGTCGAGGCGGGCAGCGAGGGAGATGACGCCGTTGGAGGGGTGGATGGTGAAGAAGGCGGCGGCGGGGCTGGCGGTGGCCAGTTCGTAGAGGACGCTACCGTTGCGCCCCGAGTCCGCATCTGTCGCCCGCACTTGCACCAGCTCCGTGCCCAGCGGTGCCTCCTCTCGGATGCTCACCTACAAATTATTCACTTTGTTTGGGGACAAAAGAGGGGATATGGAGGAGTAAGGTACTTTGTTCTGGTATGGTAGGACAAAGAAGGGGCTATTGTCGTTGGTGTCGAGGACAGCGATGCGGTAGGTGCAGTGGGTGCTGCGACTGGGGATACCCTCGTCCGCCACCTCCACCTCCAGCTCGTACTCCGTTCGCACCTCCGCGTCCAACGGCTCCCTCGTATACAAGTCGCCTGTAACAGCCACTCTTTTTCTTCAGTCAGACTCATGGCCAGCCAGCTCTAAGAGAACCGGTGGGCTCCAGGTGGAATAGGTGCTGCTGTCCGACGAGTTTGAAGGTGAGAGAGGCGTTGCGTCCGGCGTCCGGGTCCATGGCCTGGAGGCGGGTGATGAAGGTGCGGGCGGCCCGGTTCTCTTCCAGGGCCCCGGCGGGCTGCTGCTGCCTCTGGGGGCATGTGGGTGGGTTGTCATTGACGTCGAGGATGGCAATGCGGAGGCGGGCGGAGGCGGCGAGGGGCGGGCTCCCATTGTCCCGGGCGATGACCTCCAGGTTGTAGTCCGCCT
Organism: Ptycholaimellus sp. GST1_10; assembly: GCA_030248095.1. Taxonomy (NCBI): domain Eukaryota; kingdom Metazoa; phylum Nematoda; class Chromadorea; order Chromadorida; family Chromadoridae; genus Ptycholaimellus; species Ptycholaimellus sp. GST1_10. The sequence continues at coordinate 13,125 of JASANA010000602.1, forward strand.
TCGCCTCCCTGTCCAGCGGCTGGCGGACGTAGACCCACCCACTGTCCGCCAGGATCCCGAACTCTGCCTCTGTAAAAGCCCACATTCTGCTTCCATTCTTCAACTCTGAATGAGCCAGCTCCAACCTTGATCGTAGGGTGGTCCGAGTGAGTAGGTGATCTGGGCATTGTGGCCGGTGTCCGCATCGCTGGCGGATAGCTGGACGATGCGATGGAGTATGGGCGCATCCTCTGCCACCGCTGCATCGAAGACTAGCTGGCCGAAGGCTGGTACGTGGTCGTTCGCATCCGTCACCTTTATACCACATCGTATATGCATCCAATTGAAAGCGAAGGAAAGGGAAAGTGACCTGAATGTGAAGAGTGAGTTTGGCGGAGCGTGGGGGTAGGCCTTGGTCGGTGGCGGCGATGGTGAGGGTGTAGGCGGGGGCTTCTTCGAAGTCCAGTGGGCTGACGACGAAGAGCTCTCCTGTGAGGGGGCGAAGAAGGAAGGGTCCAGGGGGGCTGGCGTCAAGGATGCGATAGCTGAGCTCTCCGTTCCGCCCGCGGTCGGCGTCCCGAGCCTCCACGGCGTAGAAGGGTAGCTCCGTGGACTGCGCCTCGCTCACTGCTGTCCGGGCTGTGGAGCGCTCGAAGACAGGGGCGTTATCGTTCACGTCCGTTATCTCCACCCGCACCTCACAATCACTGCCTTCTGGTAAAAAATAATGGAAAGATCGTAAAAAATTCCTGATCTTTCCATCTTAACTTATCATGTAACTTCCCATCAACAATAAACTTTATGAGGAAATTGGCGTTCAAATCATTTTTTTGAGGAAAAACTCCTGGGATTTTTATTCCAATTTTCAGCCCACCCACACCAATTTTACTTCGCTCCACTTTACTTCCCTTGGTATTTTTATGATTTTGCTACTTTCCCCTCTAAAACGGAAAAAGGTGGATTTAGGTGATTAACAATTTGTTTTACCTTCGCTCGTCTAAAATTGTTTCATTTCACATAAAATTTCATTTCTCGTCTAAAATTGTTTCAGCTCACATAATTTTTTGAGAAATATTTTTTACTTCACAATACTGGTTCAAATTTAAATGTCACATATTGATATGCCATGTTATAGATACAATGAAAAAACACCAAGAAGGGCTTGCGTATTTCGAAATTTTCAAAAAAGAATTTTAAAACGTTTGTCCTACTAAACGATTGGAAAATTCCAAACAGCTAAAGATGAAAAGTAAGAGTAACCTGAGTATGATTGAAGACGGGCGGTGTGCCGGTGGAAGCCTGAACGTTGAGTAGGAGAGAAGAGGTTGTGTCGGCGTCGAGGTACTGCTTCACTACGATGTCCCCGCTCTCCGGGTCGATGGCAAAGAGGCCTTCCGGGTCTCCGCTGTAGATGGCGTAGCGGACGCCCTCTGACCCCTCCGTCTCCACCCGCCCCACGCTTATGCCCGGCAGCGTATCCTTCATCATTCATTCTTTCTTACTCTTCCTCATCCAACAAACATGCTTTTTGCCTCTAGCTGCCTTGTGACTGTGATATAAGGGAAGGAAAGAAAAACCTCTCTGACGGAGAATCGATAGAGCTTCTGGGCGAAGGAGGGAGCGGAGGCGAGCTGGCCTCTGGTAAGGACGTTGACGTGAACGGAGGCGGGGCGGAGGGCGGAGAGACCGCCCCCGTCCACTGCATTCACCGTCAGGGAATAGGCGCCGAGTCCCAGCTGAGCATCCACGTAGAGCTCGCCGCGCTCAGCGTCGATGCGGAAACGCTCTGAGCCCGCTCCTTCCGCCAGGGCGTAGCGGACGCTCGCGAAGGACCCAGAGTCCGCGTCCGACGCGGACACCAGCAGCAGAGGGAGGCCGGGGGGCGCCGCCTCTGCTGCCAGACTCACGTTGTACAGGCTGGGGTAGAAGATGGGGGCGTTGTCGTCCCGGTCCTCCACCGTCAGTCGCACCAACGAACTGCTCGACAGACCTCCTGCAATGTTGCTTTTTTGCATTCATTCATTCATTCATCTCTCAACTTTTCCTTTTGGTTTAGGCACACGCTTTGCTGGGGGTGTTCAATTGTTGCTGTTCTTGATGTTCAGAGATTCTCTTTCTATATGGTCCCCATCCGTTTGGGTGGAAGTGTGTGGTGCAGGAGGAGCAAAGGCTGTTTGTTGACGAAGGCGGGCGGAGTTGGAGCAAAAGGAGCGCCTTTGAGGCAGCAGAGCAGCACGAGTCGACGCCTCTTTTATGCTTGCTTAATTCACCCACACCACCCGGCCCCCTTCTCCCCCTTTTGGCTCCTCCGCCCCAAAATAGCCCTAGCTGTAGGCTGCTAAAGGGGGCGTTTAGAGAGGGTGGGCGGAAGGGAGCCGGCAACCTCGACAGGGCATGAATCAAACTGCTTCACTGCTTGCCCACTCCCAGATGTTCCCTTCCGCCAGATCCCCAGGGGAGGGAGTGAGCTTGGAGTATGGAGATCAGATGCACTCCCCGCCCGCCACGGGGGACAGCAGAAGAAGAGACCCCAGCTGTCAAACGCCGGCAAAACCGCCCAGATGATCAAATTAATCATATTCACGGCCTTTCTGACCATGCGCATGAGCGATTTGGATGGAAGAGGCGGGGTGGTGCAGTTATGCGAAGGAGTGGGAACTGGGCAAAAGTTGGGCCTTTGTGGCCGTTTATGGCTTGGCATAAAAAAGCGGCGAGTGCCTAGGAGGAAGGGACGCTCCCTGGTGAACCTTAACCGGCTATAGAGGGGCCTCTGAGGAGAGAGGGCGGAATCCTTTTGTCCGAATGGGGCACTCAAAAAGTCAACCCCCCTTAGCCTCTTGACGAGGGCCGCGCTCTTGGCCAAATTTGCACCCCCCGACCTCCTTCTCACATCTCACCCCCCACCTTCCTCCTCCCTTCTACTGCAGCTCTCTAAGCAGAGAAAAGCTGGTAAAAAACGCAAAATAAACCTCCATCGGTGGCGAAGACCTGTAGCTGGTAGGAAGTTTTGGTCTCGTAGTCGAGGGGGGCTTCGAGACAGAGGGTTCCCGACTCCTCGTTCAGGCTGAACTGCTTCAAGCCTCCTTCCTCCAGCGCATAGCGCACTGCTGCGTTCACGCCACAGTCTGGGTCCTTTGCCGACACCTGCAAAAAACTTTCTTGCATCTTTTGCATTTCTTTTTCGCTTTTTTTCGCATTCAATGATTCTTGGAAAGGAAGGCTTTGGATTGGTTTCCGGTGTTGAGATTGGATTGTGGTAGTTGAGTCGGCCTGTCAGTGGGTGACGGCTTTAGAGGCCTTCTGTGGGGAGAGTGTGGGGATGGAGTGAGTGAGTTTGAAGGCCACCCCATAATCCCAATGCTGGCACCTTGAAGGTGGAGTGGTGTTGTTGATGAAGGGGGTGGGCATGCATCAGTGTCCATGCCTGGTCCCTCAAGTTCCGTCAACAAGGCATCCTCCTCAGGTATGAACGCGGGAGCTGAGCCAGACAGCCTGGGGGCAGCCTTGCTCGCTCCTTCCCTCCCTCCCCCAGAGGCATTGTTTGGGAGGGGAGAGTTGAAAGGCAGTGGCGGAGGAGAAGTTCCCAGGAGAGGCGGTGAAGGAGACGCGTCCTCTCCGTTATGACCCCAGCACAAGGTCTCCCTCGCCTCTTTGTCCATGCCGAGAGGTCACGCACCACCCCACTACCATCCCCCACTCCTTGATCTACACTTCAGACAAAGAAGGGGCGCCCCAACCACGGCCGCACCCTGGCAAGCCCAGCGCTAATCGCATTTCCTAGTCCTTGCATGCAAGAGCAAGAGGGAGTGAGGGGGGAGGAGAGCTAGGTGGAAAGAAGAAGCGAGGGGGAAAAGAGGCCTGGGCACAGTTGCCAGGCAACAGGGAACAGCTCCTGGCCAGGTGCAAGCACTCATTGCGCCACAAAATGCGGCACTAGGAGAGGGAGAAGAGGGAAGGGAGGATGTCGCTGAAGACCCTCCCGCTCATCTTCCTCAACATGGGCGGGGAGATGGTCTACATCCTGGACCAACGGCTGGGGGCGCAGAGTGTAAAGAGCGCCAAGGCCGCCCGCGTTCTAGGCGACATCGTGGCCACCATGTTCTCCCGCAAGTTCCTCGACGAACTCTTCAAGCCTCAGGACCTTTACTCTCGCAAGGCCATGCGAACCCTCTACGACAAGGTTTTCCCCCTGCCCCCTCTTGCTCACTCGGAGAAGAGCAGAAAGAAGGCTCTGTTTAGCTGGCACACTCCAGCATCATGCGGCTGAACACGAACAGCATGGACAAACTCTACGACCTGATGACCATGGCAGTGAAGTATCAGCTCCTCAACGCCGCCTCCCCTCAGGACCTCCTCCTCATCACCCTCAATCACCTGGACGGAGTCCGAAAGCTTACCCAGGCAAACTCAATTACCCTCCTTTTCTCATCTTTGAGAAGGGGGAAGGGTTTTTAGCATGCGGCGGCAGGGATTCAGGAGCAGATCGACTACGCCTACAGCCTTCTGAGCGAGCATTACTTCGAGCTTTCCCTTTCACAACTCGCCATCATACGCTCTTCTCTACTTGCCTTCTTCCAGGATGCACGCATTAAGGTTCTCCTCACAGCCGAAACCAACTAAATCTATTTATAACCAGCTCAAACAATTTCCGAAATGAACATGAAGAATTAAAGAATTTCTCTCGCCTTGGTGAAGAAGAAATGCACGAACAAAAGGTGAGCCTCCTGCTGCGGGAGAAGAAGCAGAAGGAGGACGGGCGCTTCATCATCCCCACCCGCAGCGTTCGCCTAGCCTTCGGGGCCTCTGCACCCGGCAACATTCGCTACTTCGCCTCCAGTGGAGAGCTGGCCCATGTGGAGACCTTTCCACCCGGCGGCACCTACGTGGAGCAGCCCAAAATGCCTAATCTCAGTCGAACCTGCGGCCCCGGACAGAGACTCACTACCCTCGGTCTCAACGTCTACAAGAACACTGGTCTTTTTTCCTCTCTATCTCTCCTACTCTCAACTCCACTTCTCTCACCCTCTTTCTTTCCCCCTCACTTCCAGAATGAATGTAATGAAAATGAAGGAGTGGACATCCACGGAGGCTTCGGCTCAGCCGCTTTATCCCACTCCCAACGCGGCGCACGGACGGAGAAGGAGTCCTCAGCCGCCTCCGAGCTGGCCCTGCTGAGCAAACTGATCTCCAACTCCGCCTCCCCAGCCCCCGACTTCACCCTCAGCCTCTTCGAGAGCCCCGCCGAGGAGAGCAACTTCCGACAGGCCGCCCAGCTCGCCGTCCAGGAAGAGGCACTCCAGCCCCGAGGCCAAGTCCTTCGCATCGACGCTCGCACCGGCGCACAGCACCTCGACGGCCTTCTTGGCGACCTCAGCCTCAGCCTTTCCTGGAGGGAGACTAGCTGGAAGGAGCAGACTAGCTGGCATTGAGGGAGGGGAGGGGAGGGGAGAGAGGGAAAAGTGAGCCTCTCTCTCCCACCCATTCCCTCACTTGAGGCCCTGGGCGAAGGGGAGCACTTCAAGATCTGCGCTTCAATTCGCCTCTCCTTTCCCTCCCCCTCCCCCGCCCATATCACTATTGACTTGTCCTGCCTTGTGTACAAACACGGCGGCCTTTGCTAGCAGCCCCCTCCTCGCTTTCTCTACGATTCCTCAAAGGCCAGCTTTTCCAGCGTGCAGTCTTCACGGGCACAAAAGCCTACCCCAGCCCCCCTCTTTCACAGCAGTTGAGGCGGCAAGCCCAGCAGTGCCTTTTCACCAGCGTCACCCTTTCCTCCACCCACTCCTCCCTCTACTCCCTGCCACTGAGCCGATGATTCAAGGGCTGAGAAAGTTTTGCCCCCCTGTGCTCACAAACTACGATTGCCTCCCGGCAATAGGATGGCCAGGGGAAGGCAATAGAGCCCTCGCTTTTTACTCTCTGCAATCGTTCGGGTAGGGAAAGGCAGGAGGAGTATTTCGTGCCTGGATGCGTTCACGGATCCCCCCTAAACCGTCGCCGGGCAGAGAACCTCTCTGACACTATCCCATCACACGCCCGCCTTCATCCATCTCCAGACCCCCTACTCATTCTCCCATCATCTCTCCCTCCCTACCATCCCCCCTCCCTACCATCCCCCAGTACTGGTACAAGGCATACGTAAGAAAATGAGTGGAGACCACCTACAGAGCATAAGGAGGCCACTTCCTAGACGCAGGGAAGGCAAACACCTACCGGAGGCCCTCTTCACATATTTCTTGCACATAATAGCCAGCAAAGAGGAGGGGATTCTTGAGTGAGGTCACATGGAGGCGATGGTAAACTGAGGCCGACCTTGACTGGATGGCAAAGGTGGGTGCTCGTAAAGAGAGGGAGAAGGCTACATTGAGGAAGCAGGAGCCGACCTCAGTGTCCTCGCCCAGACTCACGTTGTAGATACTGCGAGAGACCACCGGTGGGTTGTCGTTCACCTAAGATGACAAATATTCATTTCAGAAAGCATTGAAATGCATGAATTGCGGCCAAACGAATATGCTGTAAACAAAGTAAGAGAAATGAATGAGTGGTTACGTCAAGAATGCGGAGGCAGACGGAGGCGGTGGAGGAGAGGGGAGGGTGGCCGAGGTCGCGGGCGGTGACGGCCCATCAGCTTCAGACCACCCTCATCCACTGCTCTCACATCAAAACCTCCTTCTGCAAGTCAGCCTTTTCTTCTTTGCTCTTTGCCCTCCATCAACGACTGCGCCTTCCATCACCTGGAGTATGAGATGACCTGCCTACACTGCCCACACCTTCTACGGCCCCATCAGCTTAAGACCACCCTCATCCACTGCTCTCACATCAAAACCTCCTTCTGCAAGTCAGCCTTTTCTTCTTTGCTCAATAGCAATACGTCTTATGTAACGTACTTCGTTCAGTTACGTATTGCTTTTTTCTACGCGGGCACCCTCATCTTTAGTTGACGGTGATCATAGACTGTAAGCATAATCAAGCTGAGTACGTTGATATATGATGCAGGCTTTTGAGTGATTCTAGGAAAGGGAGTCGGATGACTTTTTAGTGCGGTTAGCCTTGTTAGTGTGTTAGTGGTAGACGTGAAGTGAGCCTTGAAAGATGGAGTTGCTAGAAGGAGGGTTCCCATATCCTTCCCTTCTTCAGCTAGTACCAATGGGATGTCGGTGCCTTCAACTGAGAATGATGGGCAGGAGCATGCGCTCACCAGTAGGAGTGGTTGAGGCCAGCCAGTAGGTTGAGGTTGTTGAAGCTTTTAAAAGTTTTTTTTGAAATTTTTATTTTTTTTTCTTGATTTATAAGCATAAACCAAAAATCGCGATGTTTCAAAAATTCAAACAATCATGATTCCAGTTTTTCAAAGAAACCAGCTAAATTTTGGTCAATACGTTTGTCTGGATGGTATCTAGACAGTGATTTAAAGAATTTACGAAATATGCATTATTTAATGATTTATTGCAAAAAAACTAAAATCTTCATATATAAAATTGTTGACCGCGAACCATCCCATTTTTGACTCCGAAGAGTCGCTCCGTGGTCTATAGAGGTTACTAAACTTTTGTCATCATGTATACATAGACATAGCCTCCAGAAGGCAAGTTTAAGCTACAGCGGTGAAAACTAAATTTGATGAATAGTTTCTACGCGGGCACCCTCATCTTTAGTTGACGGTGACCATAGAGTAAGCATAATAAGGGACACGTTTTAGAAAATAAATAAATAAATAAATAATCAAGCTAGGGACGGTAATATAGGATGCAGGCTTTTGAGTGATTTCTCGGAAAGGGAGTCGGATGACTTTTTAGTGTGGTTAGCCTTGTTAGTGTGTTAGTGGTAGACGTGAAGTGAGCCTTGAAAGATGGAGTTGCTAGAAGGAGGGTTCCCATATCATCCCTTCTTTAGCTAGTGTCAATGGGATGTCAGTGCCTTCAACTGAGAATGATGGGCAGGAGCATGCTTAACAATTAAATACCTACTTTTTTAAATCACCACAGTCTATACCAGATGGCGGGTCCATGCCTACCAGGATTAGGGACTTGTCCAACCATTTTCAAAAAAGCGTTATGTATGAATTGTGAACAGCAAAATTCACGTGTTCTGTTCAAATCTCAACAGTTCAGCTGCTACCGAGCAAAATGTACATTTTCAGCAAAAACAATTTTTCTACTCAAAACGTGACGTTTCTAGCAGTCCGGGACCGGCTCCCCCCCTCTAGGATCCAAGCGGCAATTTTTATCTTTCAGGAAAAAAGGTTGTCAAATTCCATTGAGATATCGGCAGTTCCCAGCCCTGTTAGATACCCACACACATATATATATATATAATATATAATATATAATACATATATATATATATATATATATATATACCTATAAACAGACAAAAAATGAGTAACTTGTAAGGACTGTGAAGTGGAGCCTTTGGGCCCACTTTGTGGTCAAAAAAGAGTTATCCTCGAAAAATAGCTATCCCTTTTAATTTCCTGCTCCGATTGGCCATCCGACTACCCAAATCTTTTTTGTCTCATAAATATTTCCAAAATCAAGGGTCAGAAATCATAGGTATGTACCGTCAGTGCCAGTTACCCAAGTTCATGATGTTGCAATATAAATGAATTATGGCCTGTGTAACATAGGAAGTTTTGCATATGCTTTTATAACAGCTGAAGCTTCTGCTCAGTGTGATCCTCAGTGATAGCAGCCAGTCCAATACGACAGTATAAAATTGTTTATATGATTAGAAACGCCACTTTCTCATGAGATTTCTAAATTTAAACTTTTTCGAGGGCCATTTGCTTGCCAGTTATGTATTTTGTCGTTTATTACCTTTTTAGACAAATTTAAAGAAACGCAAATATAATAAAGTCAAAATTTGAAATAATAGATGCAATCACGTTTTTATTATTAACATTAAATGAACATTTTTATGAAATTATGTAAAAGGGGTCAGTAAAAATTATATTACCAATATCGATTAGCATAAGTTCCTTGAATTGCACCAACACCCCAATCATCATTACTCATCGCAAGCTTGGGACCTTGGTATTTGTATTTCTTCTGCGTGTTTTGACAAGAAGCTAATTGAGACTTTAGATCTTCCAGTTGTTCCTTAAGAAAGTCAACCTTTCCTTGTGATAGATATGATTGTGTGTCATTAGTTACATCACCAAGACTAAACTGACTTGATACATAAGAGAGAGTGTGCCATGATAAACCCTGTGTTGGTGGATCAAATTTGGCTAATCGCTGACGAGCTTCTTTAACAGCAGCAGCAATTTCTCGAATAGAACCAACCACATCCTGCAATTGGAAATTTGGAGGAGATCGCTGAAGTGCTCCGGAACTTGAAGTTATGTTGCATCCTATTGTCGGACATGTTACAGAGTTCTGAGGTGATGTAGCAGCAGTTTTTATGTAGTACTGGTGACATTTTGTACAAATGCTATGTCCACAACGCCATAGTCGCATTTCATGCCATTCTTCTTGACATCCAGGGCATCTGCTTTCAAGCTGAATATTTCTTGTGATTGATGTCATTTCTTTTAAATTAAAAATGTCTTCTGATATTCTATATTTTTTCAATTTAAGAACGTTTTAGCAAAAAAAAGCAATAAAGACTATTTATTAGGAGCTACCGGTTACATGTGGCAGTGAGGGAGATGTAGGCAATTTTTTGCGGTTGGGCTCGGTGTTGTGAGGTGACAATGCTCCAAACGAATGGACCTTTCAATCAATTTGAAAAACTGAAAAGTAAAAAATCGAAATTTGACATAGTTTTTTTCTGATGGTTCTTTCTCATGCAGAACTACCAAGACAGTTATAACAGCGGAGTTCCCCAACTCATTGAATTGTGTTGTGTATATGAGTTATGAGGAAAAAAATAATGATCAGGGCCAAATTTTCTAATACCTGTTCGGATTTAGGCAACTCGGTTCGTCCCAGTCATTGTTTGCCCCCTTTTTGACCTATATCGATGCCTCGCACCAAATTTCGTGTTACCCAGTGATAATCGTACCAAATTTCGTGTTACCCAGTCCCAACTGATAATTATCTTTTTTTGAGCCCTGTCCCATGTTTTAGCAAAATAAAATTTTGGAATTTTCAATACGAGAATGAAAACATTTCATCCAAAATATTTTATATTTGCTTGCTTACAATGGTAACACCTATCATTCTTTGAAAACATATGAGCGAAATCGGTGATGGTGCCTGACTAGGGTATTTCCCCATAATTGAAAGAGCCCAAGCAGCGGAATCATCGATATTGAACAAGCTGAAATTGGTGGTGATGCTTCAATTCATTGCTTCAGATTTTACTCCGGTAAGAAGGACGGGCCTATTGGCCCAGTCCAAACGAGAACAATGAAATGAATTGTGGCATGACAAGGTCAGAGAGCATGAAGGGGTGCGCAATCAGAGAGGTGCAGAGCAGGTTCCAGAGCCCCCGAGCCCTGAAGGGCCACAGGCCCTCCAACCTCCCATCCGCGATTGGAGCTGCCTCAATTTGATGCTTCCCACGAGTCTAGGGAAGAGACGAGAAGAGTATAGGGAAGAGGAAGGTCTAAAGAAGAACAGCCTCTAGAGAAGATAAGAGTCTAGTGAAAAGAGGTTGTCAAAGTATGCAAGATTAGCTGCTCTTCGGTTGCCTAGGCCAACCTGAAGACAAAGCCACCCAAGGATTACGAACCGAAGGCCAACCAAAGCAAAAAATAATTGACTAGAATATTTCACCGGGGAAAGCGTGAAAAGAAGAATGCGGAACAATTCACAAGACTTTTTTCTTTCTCCCATCAGGGACCTCGCTGACACCGTTGTAGTTGTAGGGCCCAGGATCACACTGCATGGTAGAAGGGTAAAAGGTGATAGTTAGAATTGGGAGGGCATCCAACCACGCCAGCACGATCCAGGACCATCCATTGTACATGATGGCGCCCGTAGGCTTCAGAGGACTGGATCCGCACTGCATACGCCTTGAGGGTGCTGCCGTAAACTTTTTTGCGGATCTGTCCCTTCTCCAGCGGCGCAAGCTTCTGGCCCAGCGACGCCAACTGAAACCCGTTTTAAGAGATCTGGTATAATAAAGCTTTAGTCAACTGACAAAAAGTGAAAGAAATATTTGACCGCGGAGCGGCCTGAACTTTTGTCCTCATATATATATATGTATATATATATATATGTCTGGAAATGCTGTACACGGGCGAATTCTCAACGGATTTGGACAAACTTTTTTTTTCCTGAAAGGTAATAATGTTTTAGTAAGATATCGCCGGTAGGAAGCGGTCCCCGAGCATTTGAAACATTACTTTTTTGGGTAGAAAGGTTGAAAAATGGGGTATGCTGTAAAATGCTCAATTCTCAACGGATTTTGACAAACTTTTTTTTCCCTGAAAGGTAATAATATTTTAAGAAGATCTGGAGGGGTGGAACTGATCCCGGAGCATTTGAAACATTACTTTTTTGGGTAGAACTTTTGAAAAATGGGGTATGTTGAGAAATGGCGGATTCTCAACGGATTTGGACAAACTTTTTTTTTGCTGAAAGGTAATAACATTTTAGGAAGATCTGGAGGGGTGGAACTTGTCCCGGAGCATTTAAAACATTACTTTTTTGGGTAGAAAGTTTGAAAAATGGGGTATGTTGAGAAATGGCGAATTCTCAACGGATTTGGACAAACTTTTTTTTTGCTTAAAGGTAATAACATTTTAGGAAGATCTGGAGGGGTGAAACTGGTCCCGGAGCATAAGAAACATAACTTTTTTTGGGTAGAAATTTTAAAAAATGGGGTATGTTGAGAAATGGCGATTTCTCAATGGATTTGGACACACTTTTTTTTTGCATATAGGTAATTAAATTTTAAGAATATCTGGAGGGGTGGAACTGGTCCCGAAGCATTTAAAACATTACTTTTCTGGGTAGAAAGTTGGAAAATTGCAATATGCGGTTTTTGCACTGTAGTACCTGAAGTCTTGAGAATTGCACAGAAGAGTTGATTTTTTGTTCACTAGCCTTATATGTCGATTCTAAATCTGTGCTTACTTTTGAAATTGGTTGAGAAACCACGGACTTGATTTTTGAGTTACATATAATCATATAGTATCATATATAAGTATCATATAAATATCATATAAAGGATGCGCTCCGCGGTCACCTATTGCGCTTTGCGCCATATACTTGTTATGGTAATTTTTCAGAAAGTTATAGTTGAACATAGATAATGAACCTCGGCATCGACAGTTTCGTAGTAGGCGTACTCCTGAAGTCCCTTGGCGAGGACTAGGAGGGTGTCGGCCAGTGATGGTGGGAAGGTGTGGAGGATGCGAATGATGGCAGCAACAAAGGCGTCCTTGACTTGGGCGGGGCCCGTGAGGTTGCCGATGTGGAAATGTACCCTGAAGTCGATGCGGATATTCTTGAGGCTCCAGCAGTTTCCTAGGTTTGGGATGGGATGTGGGATTTTTGAATTAAATCCTTGAGAAATTCTTGAGAAAATGGAGGATCGACCGACCAGGGGGGGCAACCGGGGGGGGGGGGGTCGACCAGGGGGGGAGTCGACCAGGGGGGGTCGACCGGGGGGTTGAACTTGTGCCGCATCACTAGGTGCAGGCAAGCATCGATTCAGCAAAGGTTGGGGGTGAACACTGACTCCCTACCGAAGTGGTTATCAGGAAAACACTGCCCACCCACAGAAATATTCTTTGAGCAAGACTGGCCAACGATGCTTGCCTGCATGCAAAAGGGGACTGACCCATTGAAGAAGCTGCAGACGAGGCAGGGGCTGAGGCAGGCGCAGATGAGGAAGATGCAGACGAGGCAGTGGCAGGGTTGTCCTTTACCAGAGCAGGATCGCCATCGCACCTGGTCCATCTCCAGCAGCTACAATCAACCCCAATTTAGTTTGTGCTGCATCAATGAATGCAGGCAAGCATCGATTCAGCAAAGGTTGGGGGTGGACACTGACTCCCTACCGAAGTGGTTATCAGGTTTCACTGCCCTCCTCAAAAGCTCTCTGGTCTGGCTTCCTTCGACTATCAGTTGGAGGAATGTTATAAAAAATGTTCAAATTGTTTAAGTTGCAAGCAAATGTACTAAATCCATAGTATTCAGGCCAATTTTCTGGAAGTGGTTTGACAGATAGGACCTTAAAAATGTCACCGCTATGTGCCTCTACAGTGAGGTTTTTCTCCCAGTTTCCCTTTACCCTAGCTAGGATTTTCTTTGTTTTAGATATATGTCCATTGACACATGTCGAATTGTTATCCATATTGACTTTTACGGACAATCCAGGCCAATCCTGACTGCGCCAGGCATTAGAGACCACAGAGAAAGATGGCGAAAATGGCAAGTTTGCCTACCTCCTGGATTATTTGGAAGCTAAAGAAGAAGAAGATTTCCTAAATGCCCATCAACACTTCTGTGAGCTACGCCGCCTCAACCACAACATGCTTGTCCAGCTTCTCCATATTGACACCACAGCAGCGATCCGTTCATTTATGCAGCGAGAAGATGTGGCTGCACGCCTGCATGGTGACGTAATCCTTCTTTCAAAATGCCACAACATTACTGCACGGCATATCTACACTAACTTCAAAGTCAATGACACTTGCTATGCTCTTCTGCCTGTAGAACTGAGTGATGGATCAATCTGGTACGCAGCTGGAGGCCAGCGAGATCTGGAACTTTACTCTCCCCAAGTCTCCTGCAGAACCATTGGAAGTCCAGCCATCTTACGCACAACCTCTGGCACCTATACCGCTCCTGGAGTCCTGCCTGCACCCACTTTTGGCCTGGAGGGTAGAAAGTTGCATTTTGTTTCTTCCCTTACTGATATTGCAAATTGAACCTTACCTAAAATGCAGATTTGGAGGAGCAGATATAGAAGAAATTCAGTTCAACAGTAACGTCCTCAGCTACTCTCGGCCCATTCTAACCAGAATCACCCTGGCCGAATATGCAGCAAACCTTGCATCTCTAGATGCCAAAACAGCTGCACTAGCTGCATTCAACAAAGCCCAAACCTTAGACCCAGACAATTTTGCTGAAAAGATTGCAGCCATTGGCCACGCAGCATCCACTGTGCTTCTCAACTCAGCTAAAGCAGACGGCATCATTGCAGAAAAAGCTGTCAAGGGCTTGGGTGAAGCAATGGGCAGCTTTGCATCCAAACTGTTAAAGCCAATTGTGATTCTAGCAACATAAATCATAGCTGCTTTATGCTTTCTAGCAATCGTTTACCTCATTGTCCGCTTTCAGTGTATGAGCAAGTAAACATCAACTATTGAACTCAAAATCTATGGAACAATATATGCGCATATAACAGGCTTACCCAATGTCAAAATGTTTCATAAAATTTGCGGTCTGGGACTTATTACTTTTTCTGACTACCTATAATGACAATACATAATCCTGCAAAGTTTTGGGTCAATTGGTTAAGAATTCGTGGATGCCCAGCTGAACATATATATATATATATGGCTAGTCGTGACATAGATAGCGCCACCTGCCTAAAACTGGGGTGATTTCAGAGAACCCCCTCGGCCATGCCGGTCGAGGGGGTTCAAAAATTTTGGCAGTTAAGAGTTTAGCCTTGTCAATTTGGCATTGCATGTATGGTTGTTAGGTGAACTTGGGATTTCTAGGGCCAAAAAATCGAAATTGCCAGCAGCCAGCCTGAGGGTAGAAATTCAAAATTTGCATAACTTCTGTTCTACTGGGGCTTTTGGCATGATCTAAACGGCGTTGGAATGGTAATTGCATGAGGAATACATGCATTCACAACACCTATTGGTTTTTGTCCAAAAAAACAAAAAATCTGAAAAAATTCGAAAAACGCAGTTGTAACAGTTCCAAAAATTTTCGAATTTCGCCATGAAAACCTTTTAGGCGGATTAAGCAAAAAATATGCAGCAAAACCATGCATAAATTTTGGGGTTTTACTTGATTTTGGCCAAAATTGCTTGTGTTTTTGATTTTTCCCATAGTTAAGCAAAACAATTTTGTGAAAATTTTGCCATTACTCAAAAACCAGAAAGTTTGGCGCAACTCCCAACTTTTTCTGACTACCTATAATGACAATACATAATCCTGCAAAGTTTTGGGTCAATTGGTTAAGAATTCGTGGATGCCCAGCTGAACATATATATATATATTTATGGCTAGTCGTGACATAGATAGCGCCACCTGCCTAAAACTGGGGTGATTTCAGAGAACCCCCTCGGCCATGCCGGTCAAGGGGGTTCAAAAATTTTGGCAGTTAAGAGTTTAGCTTTGTCAATTTGGCATTGCATGTATGGTTGTTAGGTGAACTTGGGATTTCTAGGGCCAAAAAATCGAAATTGCCAGCAGCCAGCCTGAGGGTAGAAATTCAAAATTTGCATAACTTCTGTTCTACTGGGGCTTTTGGCATGATCTAAACGGCGTTGGAATGGTAATTGCATGAGGAATACATGCATTCACAACACATATTGGTTTTTGTCCAAAAAAAAACAAAAAATCTGAAAAAATTCGAAAAACGCAGTTGTCACAGTTCCAAAAATTTTCGAATTTCGCCATGAAAACCTTATACGCGGATTAAGCAAAAAATATGCAGCAAAACCATGCATAAATATTGGGGTTTTACTTGATTTTGGCCAAAATTGCTTGTGTTTTTGATTTTTCCCCATAGTTAAGCAAAAAATTTTGTGAAAATTTTGCCATTACTCAAAAACCAGAAAGTTTTGCGCAACTCCCAACTTTTTCTGACTACCTATAATGACAATACATAATCCTGCAAAGTTTTGGGTCAATTGGTTAAGAATTCGTGGATGCCCAGCTGAACATATATATATATATATATATGGCTAGTCGTGACATAGATAGCGCCACCTGCCTAAAACTGGGGTGATTCAGAGAGAACCCCTCGGCCATGCCGGTCGAGGGGTTCAAAAATTTTGGCAGTTAAGAGTTTAGCTTTGTCAATTTGGCATTGCATGTATGGTTGTTAGGTGAACTTGGGATTTCTAGGGCCAAAAAATCGAAATTGCCAGCAGCCAGCCTGAGGGTAGAAATTCAAAATTTGCATAACTTCTGTTCTACTGGGGCTTTTGGCATGATCTAAACGGCGTTGGAATGGTAATTGCAGGAGGAATACATGCATTCACAACACATATTGGTTTTTGTCCAAAAAACAAAAAATCTGAAAAAATTCGAAAAACGCAGTTGTCACAGTTCCAAAATTTTTCGAATTTCGCCATGAAAACCTTATACGCGGATTAAGCAAAAAATATGCAGCAAAACCATGCATAAATATTGGGGTTTTACTTGATTTTGGCCAAAATTGCTTGTGTTTTTGATTTTCCCCATAGTTAAGCAAAAAATTTTGTGAAAATTTTGCCATTACTCAAAAACCAGAAAGTTTTGCGCAACTCCCAACTTTTTCTGACTACCTATAATGACAATACATAATCCTGCAAAGTTTTGGGTCAATTGGTTAAGAATTCGTGGATGCCCAGCTGAACATATATATATATATATATATATATATGGCTAGTCGTGACATAGATAGCGCCACCTGCCTAAAACTGGGGTGATTTCAGAGAACCCCCTCGGCCATGCCGGTCGAGGGGGTTCAAAAATTTTGGCAGTTAAGAGTTTAGCTTTGTCAATTTGGCATTGCATGTATGGTTGTTAGGTGAACTTGGGATTTCTAGGGCCAAAAAATCGAAATTGCCAGCAGCCAGCCTGAGGGTAGAAATTCAAAATTTGCATAACTTCTGTTCTACTGGGGCTTTTGGCATGATCTAAACGGCGTTGGAATGGTAATTGCATGAGGAATACATGCATTCACAACACATATTGGTTTTTGTCCAAAAAAAACAAAAAATCTGAAAAAATTCGAAAAACGCAGTTGTCACAGTTCCATAAATTTTCGAATTTCACCATGAAAACCTTATACGCGGATTAAGCAAAAAATATGCAGCAAAACCATGCATAAATATTGGGGTTTTACTTGATTTTGGCCAAAATTGCTTGTGTTTTTGATTTTTCCCCATAGTTAAGCAAAAAATTTTGTGAAAATTTTGCCACTACTCAAAAACCAGAAAGTTTTGCGCAACTCCCAACTTTTTCTGACTACCTATAATGACAATACATAATCCTGCAAAGTTTTGGGTCAATTGGTTAAGAATTCGTGGATGCCCAGCTGAACATATATATATATATATATATATATATATGGCTAGTCGTGACATAGATAGCGCCACCTGCCTAAAACTCGGGTGATTTCAGAGAACCCCCTCGGCCATGCCGGTCGAGGGGGTTCAAAAATTTTGGCAGTTAAGAGTTTAGCTTTGTCAATTTGGCATTGCATGTATGGTTGTTAGGTGAACTTGGGATTTCTAGGGCCAAAAAATCGAAATTGCCAGCAGCCAGCCTGAGGGTAGAAATTCAAAATTTGCATAACTTCTGTTCTACTGGGGCTTTTGGCATGATCTAAACGGCGTTGGAATGGTAATTGCATGAGGAATACATGCATTCACAACACCTATTGGTTTTTGTCCAAAAAAACAAAAAATCTGAAAAAATTCGAAAAACGCAGTTGTCACAGTTCCAAAAATTTTTTAATTTCGCCATGAAAACCTTATACGCGGATTAAGCAAAAAATATGCAGCAAAACCATGCATAAATATTGGGGTTTTACTTGATTTTGGCCAAAATTGCTTGTGTTTTTGATTTTTCCCCATAGTTAAGCAAAATATTTTGTGAAAATTTTGCCATTACTCAAAAACCAGAAAGTTTTGCGCAACTCCCAACTTTTTCTGACTACCTATAATGACAATACATAATCCTGCAAAGTTTTGGGTCAATTGGTTAAGAATTCGTGGATGCCCAGCTGAACATATATATATATATATGGCTAGTCGTGACATAGATAGCGCCACCTGCCTAAAACTGGGGTGATTTCAGAGAACCCCCTCGGCCATGCCGGTCGAGGGGGTTCAAAAATTTTGGCAGTTAAGAGTTTAGCTTTGTCAATTTGGCATTGCATGTATGGTTGTTAGGTGAACATGGGATTTCTAGGGCCAAAAAATCGAAATTGCCAGCAGCCAGCCTGAGGGTAGAAATTCAAAATTTGCATAACTTCTGTTCTACTGGGGCTTTTGGCATGATCTAAACGGCGTTGGAATGGTAATTGCATGAGGAATAATGCATTCACAACACATATTGGTTTTTGTCCAAAAAAACAAAAATCTGAAAAAATTCGAAAAACGCCAGTTGTCACAGTTCCAAAATTTTCGAATTTCGCCATGAAAACCTTTTACGCGGATTAAGCAAAAAATATGCAGCAAAACCATGCATAATTATTGGGGTTTTACTTGATTTTGGCCAAAATTGCTTGTGTTTTTGATTTTCCCCATAGTTAAGCAAAAAATTTTGTGAAAATTTTGCCATTACTCAAACACCAGAAAGTTTTGCGCAACTCCCAACTTTTTCTGACTACCTATAATGACAATACATAATCCTGCAAAGTTTTGGGTCAATTGGTTAAGAATTCGTGGATGCCCAGCTGAACATACATATATATATATATATGGCTAGTCGTGACATAGATAGCGCCACCTGGGGTGATTTCAGAGAACCCCTCGGCCATGCCGGTCAAGGGGGTTCAAAAAATTTTGGCAGTTAAGAGTTTAGCTTTGTCAATTTGGCATTGCATGTATGGTTGTTAGGTGAACTTGGATTTCTAGGGCCAAAAAATCGAAATTGCCAGCAGCCAGCCTGAGGGTAGAAATTCAAAATTTGCATAACTTCTGTTCTACTGGGGCTTTAGGCATGATCTAAACGGCGTTGGAATGGTAATTGCATGAGGAATACATGCATTCACAACACATATTGGTTTTTGTCCAAAAAAACAAAAAATCTGAAAAAATTCGAAAAACGCAGTTGTCACAGTTCCAAAAATTTTCGAATTTCACCATGAAAACCTTATACGCGGATTAAGCAAAAAAATATGCAGCAAAACCATGCATAAATATTGGGGTTTTACTTGATTTTGGCCAAAATTGCTTGTGTTTTTGATTTTTCCCCCATAGTTAAGCAAAAAATTTTGTGAAAATTTTGCCACTCCTCAAAAACCAGAAAGTTTTGCGCGCAACTCCACTTTTTGACTAACTTTTTCTGACTACCTATAATGACAATACATAATCTGGAAAAGTTCTGGGAAAGTTTTGGGTCAATTGGTTAAGTAATTCGTGGATGCCCAGCTGAACATATATATATATATATATTTATGGCTAGTCGTGACATGAGGTGGGATACCGGCAACCTGCCTAAAACTGGGCTGATTTCAGAGAACCCCTCGGCCATTTCACAGAGACCCCTCTGGTCGAGGGGTTTGAAAAATTTTGGCAGTTAAGAGTTTAGCCGGTCGAGGTGTTCGAGATTTTAGCATTGCAAGACTTAGCCTTGTAGAACAATTCACATTCTCACTGTATGGTTGTTAGGTGAATTTCGTGGGATTTCTAGGGCCAAAAAATCTAAATTGCCAGCAGCCAGCCTGAGGGTAGAAATTCAAAATTTGCATAACTTCTGTTCTACTGGGGCTTTTTGGCATGATCTAAACGGCGTTGGAATGGTAATAGCATGAGGAATACATGCATACACAACGCCTCTGGTTTTTGTCCAAAAAAACAAAAAATCTGAAAAAATTCGAAAAACGCAGTTGTCACAGTTCCAAAAATTTTTTGATTTTCGCCATAAAACCTTATACGCGGATTAAGCAAAAAATATGCAGCAAAGTCATGCACAATATTTGGGGTTTTACTTGATTTTGGCCAAAATTGCTTGTGTTTTTGATTTTTTCCCCATAGTTAAGCAAAATATTTGTGAAAAATTTTCATTACTCAAAAACCAGAAAGTTTGCGCAACTCCCAACTTTTCTGACTACCTATAATGACAATACATAATCCTGCAAAGTTTTGGGTAAATTGGTTAAGATTTCGTGTGGATGCCCAGCTGAACATATTATTGGGGCTGTGCGAGCGGAGCGTAAGCACAGTCCCCTCTTAGCCAAGGACCAACCCTATTACGGCTTTTGAAAATATGAATCAATGCCATTAATTCCGTGGGCATGTTACAGAGCTGTGAGTAGGCTCAATGGACGCAGCAGACACAGAGCTTTAATTAAAAAAAAATTTGCCAAATTTGGTTGAGAATTGGGCAAGTTATGGCCAAAAAACTTTTTAAAAAGTGTCCGTCCGTTATCCGTCCGCCGTCCGCCATCCGCCGTCCGCCGTCCGCCGTACGTTCTGCTCGGCATGGGGATTGGCAATATCTGGGGCTCCAGTCTCAACGTCACTATAGTATATCGACCCTGGAGGGTGCCATGGTGCCTCCAGAATTTTGATTTTCGGCCTCCTTTATGCCGAAATTGAGGTTGGAAAATCGATTGAACGTAAGGGGGGACCCTTACAAAAAAAATCGAAAATCTTGAATAACTTTTTTTAGGATGCTCGGAGGGAAAAAACAAGGATAGATTCGGAATCCTGGCAAAAAACTAAACAAAACCTGTTTATAAACCATTAAAATTTTAAAAAATTTTTTTTGACCATTTTTGCCTTTTAGGGTGCACTGTAATGATCCTAAAAATGATATGCTGCCCAGTGGCAATGGTTTAAGTTAATTTTGAGTCTAGATATGAAACCGGCTCAAAAAATAGATACGATTTGATACCAAACAACCATAGGTGCAAATCTGGTCTTCATGGGCTTCTACCAGGCCATGGTGTACAAGCAGCTCATCACCAACTTCGTCTTGGGGCATTTTACAGGGTTTTTGGCCTCAATAACAGCACCATATAGGTAAATTGGGGTGTAGACTACGAATCTTTTGTCCATTTGCTTACACATTGTCTTCATGGGCTTCTACCAGGCCGTGGTGTACAAGCAGCTCATCATCAACTTCGTCTTGGGGCATTTTAAGGGGTTTTTGGCCTCAATAACCGCACCATATAGGTAAATTGGGGCGTAGATTACGAATCTTTTTCCTTCCCCCCTTCCCCCCCCCACAAACACACAAAGAAAATCTTTTGTCCATTTGCTTACACATTGTCTTCATGGGCTTCTACCAGGCCGTGGTGTACAAGCAGCTCATCATCAACTTCGTCTTGGGGCATTTTAAGGGGTTTTTGGCCTCAATAACAGCACCATATAGGTAAATTGGGGCGTAAATTACGAATCTTTTGTCCATTTGCTTACACATTGTCTTCATGGGCTTCTGCCAGGCCGTGGTGTACAAGCCGCTCATCATCAACTTCATCTTAAGGCATTGTATTGGGCGTTAGGCTGTTTATTGGCCTTTGGCTGTTCAAATTGGATGAAATTACTGAAATGGTGAATCTCCGCTTCAGTGTTTTTCTCTCTTAGCTGGTCTCTTTTTAATGCTTGCAATAAAAATAGCTTGGGCATAAAGGTGATGAAATTTATTTGATTCATCTTATCATGAAACTAGCTTGGGCCATAAGGTGATGAAATTAAATCTGACACTCTTATCAGGAAAATATGCTTACTAAATATTGAACTTTACTAAAGAGCTAAGAGAGCCCAGGAAATTTTGGCCACCCTAGGATTATTTTTTGGGTAGAGCTATAAATAAAAACTAAACATAAGTTAACATTGAGCAAAAAATATGCATTATAATGAAAAAGTAATATTTTGAATAATTTTCTAATATTTTCCCAGTTTTCGTTTTTGCTACCAACATTAATTTCATATAATGGAAATTTAAATGCAAAGATTTTGTGCAAATCAATTAAAATATTTATGATTTACTCTAACCTGTCATAAATTTAAAAAAGAACAATGGTGAAAATTTTCTGGGCTCTCTTAGCTCTTTAGTAAAGTTCAATATTTAGTAAGCATATTTTCCTGATAAGAGTGTCAGATTTAATTTCATCACCTTATGGCCCAAGCTAGTTTCATGATAAGATGAATCAAATAAATTTCATCACCTTTATGCCCAAGCTATTTTTATTGCAAGCATTAAAAAGAGACCAGCTAAGAGAGAAAAACACTGAAGCGGAGATTCACCATTTCAGTAATGATGTCACAGTTCAAAAAATTTTCGAATTTTGCATGAAAACCTTAACGGGATTAAGCAAAAAATATGCAGCAAAACCATGCATAAATATTGGGGTTTTACTTGATTTTGGCGAAAATTGCTTGTGTTTTTGCTTTTTCCCATAGTAAAACAAAAAATTTTGTGAAAATTTTGCCATTACTCAAACCCTAGGAAGTTTTGCGCAACTCCCAACATTTTCTGACTACCTATAATGACAATACATAATCCTGCAAAGTTTTGGGTCAATTGGTTAAGAATTTGTGGATGCCCAGCTGAACATATATATATATCTAGTCGTGACATAGATAGCGCCACCTGCCTAAAACTGGGGTGATTTCAGAGAACTTCCTCGGCCATGCTGGTTGAGGGGGTTCAAAAATTTTTGCAGTTTGGAGTTTAGCTTTGTCAATGTGGCATTGCATGCTTGGTTATTAGGTGGATTTCTGGGGCCAAAAAAATCAAAATTGCCATCAGCCAGCCTGAGGGTAGAAATTCAAATTTTGCATAACTTCTGTTCAACTGGGGCTTTTGGCATGATCTAAACGGCGTTTGAAAGGTAATTACTTGAGGAATACATGCATGCACAGCACATATTGGTTTTTGTCCAAAAAACACAACAAAAATCTGAAAAAATTCGAAAAACGCAGTGGTCACAGTTCCAAAAAATTTCGAATTTCGCAGTGGAAACCTTTTAGGCGGATTAAGCAAAAAATATGCAGCAAAACCATGCATAAATATTGGGGTTTTACTTGATTTTGGCCAAAATTGCTTGTGTTTTTGATTTTCCCCCATAGTTAAGCAAAAAAAATAAAAAAAGAAGAAAAAAAAAAAAAAAAGCCAAGCGCAAAAAAGAAGAAAAGTCACAAGCAAAAACAAAAAAACAAAAAAAAAAAAAAAAAAAACAAAAACAAAAACACAGCGCAAAAACAAGAAAACCAAAAAAAGCAAAAAACCACCCCCAGACAAAAAAAAAAAAAAAAAAAACCCCCAAAAAAAAAACCAATTTTGTGAAAATTTTGCCATTACTCAAACACCAGGAAGTTTTGTGCAACTCCCAACTTTTTCTGACTACCTATAATGACAATACATAATCCTGCAAAGTTTTGGGTCAATTGGTTAAGAATTCGTGGATGCCCAGCTGAACATATAAATATATATTGCTAGTTGTGACATAGATAGAACTGGGGTGATTTCAGAAAACCCCTCGGCCATGCCGGTCAAAGGGGTTCAAAAATTTTTGCAGTTTGGAGTTTAGCTTTGTCAATTTGGCATTGCATTCATGGTTATTAGGTGGATTTCTGGGGCCAAAAAATCAAAATTGCCAGCAGCCAGCCTGAGGGTAGAAATTCAAATTTTGCATAACTTCTGTTCTACTGGGGCTTTTGGCATGATCTAAACGGCGTTTGAAAGGTAATTGCATGAGGAATACATGCATGCACAACACATATTGGTTTTTGTCCAAAAAACACAACAAAAATCTGAAAAAATTCGAAAAACGCAGTGGTCACAGTTCCAAAAATTTTCGAATTTCGCAATGAAAACCTTTTACGCGGATTAAGCAATAAATATGCAGCAAAACCATGCATAAATATTGGGGTTTTACTTGATTTTGGCCAAAATTGCTTGTGTTTTTGATTTTCCCCCATAGTTAAGCAAAAAATTTTGTGAAAATTTTGCCATTACTCAAACACCAGGAAGTTTTGCGCAACTCCCAACTTTTTCTGACTACCTATAATGACAATACATAATCCTGCAAAGTTTTGGGTCAATTGGTTAAGAATTCGTGGATGCCCAGCTGAACATATATATATGGCTAGTCGTGACATAGATCGAACTGGGGTGATTTCAGAAAACCCCTCGGCCATGCCGGTCAAAGGGGTTCAAACATTTTTGCAGTTTGGAGTTTAGCTTTGTCAATTTGGCATTGCATGCATGGTTATTGGGTGGATTTCTGGGGCCAAAAAATCAAAATTGCCAGCAGCCAGCCTGAAGGTAGAAATTCAAATTTTGCATAACTTCTTTTCTACTGGGGCTTTTGGCATGATCTAAACGGCGTTTGAAAGGTAATTGCATGAGGAATACATGCATGCACAACACATATTGGTTTTTGACCAAAAAACACAACAAAAATCTGAAAAAATTCGAAAAACGCAGTGGTCACAGTTCAAAAAATTTTCGAATTTTGCAATGAAAACCTTATACGTGGATTAAGCAAAAAATATGCAGCAAAACCATGCATAAATATTGGGGTTTTACTTGATTTTGGCCAAAATTGCTTGTGTTTTTGATTTTCCCCCATAGTTAAGCAAAAAATTTTGTGAAAATTTTGCCATTACTCAAACACCAGAAGTTTGCGCAACTCCCGACTTTTTTCTGACTACCTATAAGACAATACATAATCCGCAAAGTTGGGTCAAGGTAAGAATCATCGATGCCCAGCGAACATATATATATATATTATGGCTAGTCGGACATAGATAGCGCCACCGCCAAAACGGGGATTTCAGAGAACCCCCCGGCCAGCCGAGGTCAGAAGGCAGAAGAAGTTAGCCCAAGGCAGCATGGGTAGGGAACGGGATCTAGGGCCAAAAAAAAAGCCAGCAGCCAGCCGAGGTAGAAACAAAAGCAAACTCTCTACGGGGCGGCAGATCAAACGGCGGGAAGAAGCAGAGGAAAAGCATCACAACACCGGTCCAAAAAAACAAAAAGAAAAAATCGAAAAAACGCAGCAAGTTCCAAAAAATCGCCAGAAAACCATACGCGGATAAGCAAAAAAATGCAGCAAACCCAGCAAAATAGGGGTACGAGGCCAAAAGCGGGATTCCCCATAGAAGCAAAATGGAAGCCCAAGTTTTGCGCAACTCCCAACTTTTTCTGACTACCTATAATGACAATACATAATCCTGCAAAGTTTTGGGTCAATTGGTTAAGAATTCGTGGATGCCCAGCTGAACATATATATATTGGGGCTGTGCGAGCGGAGCGTAAGCACAGTCCCCTCTTAGCCAAGGACCAACCCTATTACGGCTTTTGAAAATATGAATCAATGCCATTAATTCCGTGGGCATGTTACAGAGCTGTGAGTAGGCTCAATGGACGCAGCAGACACAGAGCTTTAATTAAAAAAAAAATTTGCCAAATTTGGTTGAGAATTGGGCAAGTTATGGCCAAAAAACTTTTTAAAAAGTGTCCGTCCGTTATCCGTCCGCCATGCCCGTGCGCCGTCCGCCGTACGTTCTGCTCGGCATGGGGATTGGCAATATCTGGGGCTCCAGTCTCAACGTCACTATAGCATATCGACCCTGGAGGGTGCCATGGTGCCTCCAGAATTTTGATTTTCGGCCTCCTTTATGCCGAAATTGAGGTTGGAAAATCGATTGAACGTAAGGGGGGACCCTTACAAAAAAAATCAAAAATCTTGAATAACTTTTTTTAGGATGCTCGGAGGGAAAAACAAGGATAGATTCGGAATTCTGGCAAAAAACTGCACAAAACCTGTGTACAAAACATTGAAATTTTGGAAAAAATTTTTTACAATTTTTGACTTATCCGATGATGCACTGTAATGATCCTAAAAATGATATGCTGCCCAGTGGCAATGGTTTAAGTTAATTATCAGTCTAGATATGAAACCGGCTCAAAAAATAGAAACGATTTGATACCAAACAACCATAGGTGCAAATCTGGTCTTCATGGGCTTCTACCAGGCCATGGTGTACAAGCAGCTCATCACCAACTTCGTCTTGGGGCATTTTACAGGGTTTTTGGCCTCAATAACAGCACCATATAGATAAATTGAGGCGTAGATTACAAATCGTTTGTCCATTTGCTTACACATTGTCTTCATGGGCTTCTACCAGGCCATGGTGTACAAGCAGCTCATCATCAACTTCGTCTTGGGGCATTTGAAAGGGTTTTTGGCCTCAATAACCGCACCATTGGGGCATAGATTACGAATCTTTTGCCCATTTGCTTACACATTGTCTTGATGGGCTTCTACCAGGCCATGGTGTACAAGCAGCTCATCATCAACTTCGTCATGGGGCATTTTACAGGGTTTTTGGCCTCAATAACAGCACCATATAGGTAAATTTGGGCATAGATTACGAATCTTTTGTCCATTTGCTCACACATTGTCTTCATGATCTTCTACCAGGCCGTGGTGTACAAGCAGCTCATCATCAACTTCGTCTTGGGGCATTTTAAGGGGTTTTTGGCCT
>JASANA010000603.1:0-13645 GCA_030248095.1 Ptycholaimellus sp. GST1_10
GTTCAGTTACGTATTGCTCGGGGAAGGTGAAGCAGATGCCCGCAGTGCTCTGATCTTCTGCATTGCCTCAAATCAGTGGCCAGATGTTTCGCATTGTTGAGGGACGAAAAATCAATGCATTTGGGGGTAATGACAAATTGGACAGATGGCCTATTTACAAATTTTGGACAAATAATCTAGCAAACCTTCGACTCTTGGTGAGGAGGCTGGGGGATCTTGGCTGGGGCTACGGGCGGCTTGGACGCATGTCTGGCAGCTGCTGGGCTGGCTGCTTTCACCTTCCTCGGAGATGGAGAAGCCGTTTTGCGCACCGCTTTTCGAACGCTGCGTCTTCTCGTCCTGAAAGACATCCCAATGTTGGCACCATCTCCAAACTTTGGATGGAAAAAAGGAGTACAGCGATTCCTCCTCAGCCTCGGAATCGTCAGCAGCATCGGGGATCCCCGTCGCTCCAGCCCTGTAGAGCCCCAGCTCCTTCATGCCCATGGGCAGACAGGCCGAGAGGATCTCCAGCAGCTCGGCTTCTTTCCCGCCACGCCT
Organism: Ptycholaimellus sp. GST1_10; assembly: GCA_030248095.1. Classification (NCBI taxonomy): domain Eukaryota; kingdom Metazoa; phylum Nematoda; class Chromadorea; order Chromadorida; family Chromadoridae; genus Ptycholaimellus; species Ptycholaimellus sp. GST1_10. The sequence goes on from JASANA010000603.1 coordinate 541, forward strand.
ACAGCCCAGGGCTCATTTCCAAGACTCCAATCAGGATTGAAAGAAAAGAGGGCAAAACAGGTCGGTGAAGATTCGCTGGGAGCATGGATGACGGACTAGAGCTTGCAGGGATCGAAGGGGCGGGGCAGAGCAGGAGTTGCAGCGGAAGAGGTCGACGGCGGCGTGGGCGTAGACGTGCTCCTCCAAGCGGCCCACATCGCCCACTTCCACCAGTTGGCTGCAGCTGGGGATGTGGCAGGCGGCTCGTTTGCTGCGCGTCTTGGAGCCTAGCTTCAGCACCGCTTCGAGGAACTCGGCTGGTTTGCGGTGCTCTGAATTGACGGCCAGGAGGATTTCTGGAAATTTGGAGACCTCAGTTCAGTTGATCAGATCGATAGAAGAGAAAAAATATAGAATAAATAGGATAGGAGGAGGCAAACCTTGGTCAGTGATGCCAGGGTCTTGGAAGAGGTCTTCGTTGGGGTCGACAGGCTTGGTGGGCGTCTTCTTCAGCTCTTTCTTCTCCTTGACCTCCGTGGGGGTCGGCTTTGTCGCTGGCGCCTTGGTAATCGGCTTCTCCTCCACCGCGTTAGCCTCAAATTTTTTTCCTATTTTCAGTCGAAAACACAGATCCAGTTCAATTATTGAACAAACCGATTGACGCCTTGGTCGTGTTTGGGCAGCGGTGGCTGGCTTGGGCGCAGATTTTGCGGGAGCTGGCGGTGGGACCTGAGTTTTGAAACCAAAATTAGGGCTAAGCGCCCAAAAACTGAGGCAGAGGTCTGACCTGATTCGATTTGGTTGGCCAGGAAGCTTTGAGCTGGGTGATGAAATCGTTGACGACGCTGGGGTCATCCAGGACGTCCTTGTAGTCCTTCTTCTCCGGGTGCTGTCGCCGGTGTACTGCCTTCAGGTGCGGCGTGATCGCGTGGCACTGCAAAATTGATTTTTTGAAAACTGATCGACCAGAAATTTGGAATTTTTGAGAATTTTTAATTTTTTAATTTATTCGACTCAATTTTTTTAATTTTTTTAGTTTTTTTATGAGGCCTTGTTCTCTCAGTTTTTAAAAGCGATTGGCAAAAGCTGGTCAACCTCCTGTTGGCAGAGCAGGCAGTAGAAGCGGCGTCTGTCCAGGTGCTCGAGGACGTGCTTGCGGATGAGGAACTTGCTCACATTCTCCCCCGACTCCTTCCCCTCCAGCACCACGTCGCAGCCTCGACCTAGCAGTACAACTGCCTTCCCCCAAGCACTCCAATCCAAGGGCCAAAGCAAACTCTGGCAGGCCAGTGTAGGGGCAGCGTAGCGGTTGAAGACGGCCTCTACCAGGGCTTCCAGCTCACTCATTTCCTCCCCTTGGCCTGAAGGTGCTGGTGGAGTGGGCTTCGCGGGGGGCTTGGCTGGAGCCTTGGCCTTTGGGGCTGCCTTCGGGGGCTCTGGGAACTGGGCGTGCAGAGTTTGCGTCAGCAGAAGGGCGTGCTCCTCGCGCAGATCCTTCACCTGAACACTTTTTCAAATGGGTCTTTCCCAAATAAATCAATGCCAAATGGGAATATAATAGCTGCCTTACTGCTCGAAATATCAACTGAACAGATTTAGAAAGAGCAAAAACCTTGGCAGGGTCGAAACGGGCCTTGTGCACGCGCTTGGCATGGGCGGTGGGGAAGTTGACGTCGGTGGGAGGTTTGCGGCCCTTGCATTTGGCGTAGAGGCACTGGTAGAGGTGGACGCTGGCCGGGATGTGCTTCACCACGTGCTCTTCCAGCGCCTCCATCTTGGCCACGATCCCCGAGCAGGACTGCCAATTTTTGAGCTGTTTGGAAAAATTGGAAAATTGATTTGGAAAAATTCGGGGAAAAAAACTCAGTCTAAAAAGAATGAATTCTGAAGAAAAGAGACCTTGTCGATGCAGTTGAGAAGGCCGTTTTTAGCTTGCGTCTTTAGGACATCGTTCAGAAGCGCGTGGAACTTGGCCAAAGTCGCCGCTCCACTGTTGGCTGAAATTGTGATCGATTTCTTGTCACCATCAGGAAAGAAAAAATATTTTTGCACGCATGTTTTGTAGACGGCACTTAGGAGAAAATGATGCAAAGAAGAAAAAGGGAAAAACCAGATTGAGCAGCTGGCTTGGCTGGAGCTGGCTTCGGCGCAGGCTTGGGGAAGAGGGATTGGAGGGTGGCCAGCATCTGGGGCACAAAGTCGGCCACGTTGGACTGGAATCGAGGCGGTTGGCCTCCGTGCTTGTTCTCATGATGCGTTTTGATCCGCCTCACTCGCTCATCGCAGATCAAGCCTGCAGCAGTGGAAATCTCTTTGTTTTGCCTAGGGAGCGAATTTGCGCAGTTTTTTGAAAGCAGAGCAAATTTGCAGAAAGCAAAAGGTAACAGTGGTTGAAGGGCTCGCGGAAGTGGCTGAAGATGTGCTGCAGGAGTGGAGAGTTGTTGTCAGGGTCGTCCAGCTGAAGCTTATAGGAGCAGTTGGTCGATTTGCAAGCCACACTTGCCAGCTTCTCCGCTTTCAGCTCCTTCAGACGCTGCTTGCAGGCGTCGTTCACCTCTGCAATTGCAATCACTTCTAAAGCCTGCGTTTCACAAATTTCCATGCCAAACAGCTAAACAAACATGAAAACAATTAAAATGAGTTTTCCTCTGCTACTTTTTCCAAATAACGACCTAATATAACGTAAACTATAGAATTGACGTGTCCATTATTGCTGCCAAAACCATGCTGCTAGGAAATAAAGCTGGAAGAAACCATCGGGTATGTCCGGCCAGTAGGAGAGGTCGTGGAGGATGACTCGTCCCGGCGTGGGCTCAGGCCCTGGGGCTGGCTTGGCAGCTGCTGGCTTGCGACTGCGAGAGTTCTTCCGCTTGTTGGCTGGCGATGGGGCAGCACTGCCCTTGCTCGGCTGGCGTCTTTGAACTGGTGGCTGTTCCGGCGATTTCTCCTCCTTCACTGCCGCCATCCCCAACTCCGCTTCCCCTCTCATCTCCACCTGGGTGAACAGAGCATTTGGCAACACCGCCATTGGGTAATAAGAACACTTTGCCTTTTAGTAACACCCCTTATTCTGGCTTTGGCTTAGTTTCTAGCTTAGACTTTGTATCATGCCAATGCTTAGGGTTAGTATCAGGCCTTGGGTTACGCTTAGGCTTACTGCTTAGAAATGAATGATGAAAAGTTTTACTAAATGAATGCATGACTGGCGAGCCTGTTACTAATTGGCAGGTTACTAAAAGACCTATATTGCCCAAACCCAATCGATCCAAACCCAGAGAGGCGGCAAAGATGGGAAAGGAAACCTCAGGGAAGTCTGCCTGCGGCTGGTTGAAGGCGGCCTCATCGGTCAGGTCGACAAGGTCGGGCTCGTCGGTGTGGGTCAGGGCTTCCAAGCCCTCCTCCACCATCCCCGCGCTGGCGTTCAGTGGCAGGCTGTCGTCCCCTTCATAGACTGGCGATGCGCCTCCTGGCTCTGCAATTTCGGTCCGCTTCTGGAGGAGGAGGAAATGAGGATTGATGAAGCCGCAAACGCATGGGCTGAGGCTGGGTGTAGAGTGACTGGGACTGCTGCATCATGAGGGCGGCGTTGGCGTTGTACTGCTGCCAGAAGAGGGCGTTGTTGTAGGGCTGGTTGGGAGGCATGGCGGGGTTGTAGGAGGGCTGGTAGCCTTGGTAGCCCGGGTAGCCCGCGTAGGCTGCCTGTCCGTAGCCCGGCTGCCCTGCTGCGTTTGCGTAGCCCATGGCTGGGTAGCCTGGAACCCCAGTGTTTCGCGTTTGGAAGTCTTCAGAGAATATAACTAATAGAAAATCAATTTTCGAAAGTCAACTGTGGTCTCTGCCTTTCTGTCAAAATACAGAAGCAGAGAATGAGAAACTGTCTGGAACTGCTACAATTGCATCAAATAGTTGGCGATGGATTTGTATTGCTTAATGCCAGTTGTTTGCTGCAGAGGAAAAACAAGGGCTGACCTGGCACGCCGGCGTTCTGGTGGATTTGGCGCTGGAAGTTGGCGAAATTCTGGTCTGCGCCGGCGGCATCCATTTCTGCTTTCCTTGGACGATGATTTGTTGCTGAAGTTGCTTTTGTTCGGAATGAAGATGATGGTAGGGAGAGGGCGGTTTAGGCTGTCTACACATAGATTAGCGATTGCTGATCTATCAGATGGCGCCATCTTTTGAATGTGTGCTTTTGATTTTCGTATTTTTCGACAGTCTTCGGTCTTACTTTGTACTGAATGCCTGATAGAGACTCAACTTGGTTGAAACCAAGATTTTTTACTTCTTACTCAATGAGCTTTTTTCGACCGAAAATGAATAGGTCTACAAAAATTGAAGGTTTTCTTATCGATACGCACGATTACATGAACGTCATGCACCCATGGGGCACTTAATGAAAAATATACAACAGTGGTCAAATAATGCAATCACCAGCGTAAGAATCGCCTCAATCAAAAACCAACGCGCATAAACGCCAGCTCTTCGTAGATTCCCCTTTCCTCCGCCTGAAATAATTTTTTTTAATCTACGAAAAGCAGTGGGGATAAAAAGTTAAAAAACCTTAAACTTGGCCTGGATGACGTGATCGGGAGGCATGGAAGTCTTGGAGGCCAACCAGTGACGCATCCTGGTCACCAGCACTGCCTCGAAGGTCGAAACGTAGGCCCTCATTGCCTCCTCTTTCGACCCCGGTCTACAATTTCAGGGCCCTTATTTGGAAGCTCAAGAGCAACTTGCTGAGCTTGGTTTAGCAGCACATTATTTAGCTTGAAAAACACTGCCGGATGGAACAAAAGTTTATAAAAGCTCAGAAACCGGTGCCAGCCACTGTCTTGTTGTGCACTGGCATTTGGAATGGAAATCAAAGGCAATGCTATGGAAATCTGCCCAAAACAGCCCAGATAATCCACACCTGGCGATGACGGATGCAAGGCTTGTGAGTAGAAAGAAGAAGAAGAGAGCCATGCTTGAGAGCTTCTTGACCTAGTGAGGATTTGGCCAAGCTCGTCCATTTATAGGGATGGAGGCTGTTTGCGTGGGTGGCCCTGTTGGTTAGTCAGTGCGTTAGTTCATACTAAATCGATCATCAAGGTGCGTGATGAACGGCTAATAAGGCCTGCCTAGTTAAGGCAAAGGCTTGGCCGGAAATGATTCAGCTGGCAGCAAAGCGTCACCGAGCAGATCACGCAATCCTTCTACCTGCCCGATATTTTTCAGGTTGAAGGCCTCTAGGATCATTTTGGTCCACCAGGTATCTGCGCCAGGAGATTGACCTGGTTACTGAAGTTGCGTGGGAAATTCTATCGTCTTCACAAGGGTGAAGTTCACAGAGATTACTGAAAAGCCTGGGACAATGACGACGTGTGGACGTGGATGGCATTTATAAAGAGTAAAGTATTCCTGAAATATTTGAAATAAACGCATATGTTGGGCATATTTGGGCGCAAAACTCATTCTACTTCACTTTAGTCGCAAGCCGCATCATTGTGGCAAGATTCAAGGGCTACTGTTGTTCGTAGATGCGGAATAAAACACCTGGCGGCTACAGGCAAGCCGAACAGGGCTGAAGACTATGTGAAGAGGGGTAAATATGGCAGGGCGGAGGCCAAAAATGCTTATCGAAGGAGGCAGGGCATGAATAGTAATTTTTTATGGCCTTTTTATCGGCTGTCCTTTTAGTCAAAGAATAAGGCCAGAAGGTGTAGATGTTTTTCGGCTCACTTTCTCCGCATAGCTGGTGAGACGCTTTTGGCGGTTCTTTTTGGGACCGTCCCATTCGGTCGCTTTAGCTCCAGCAGTTCAGTTGATTTCAAACTTAGATTGGTAAGCCTGAAAAAATATGTGGATGTGTCCTGTTCCGCTGTGGTTGGAATCCTAGCATGCAGTCCAGTCCATCCATCAAATCCGCCAATGTTGCCCAATAAATCATCAAACACATGATCCCTTAGCCCTAACTCTCATCTAGTCTCACTTCCCTTTTGACGACATATTTGCTTCGCCGCGAGATTTCCGCAAGATTTAATTCCATACCTCCCGTCACCATGCCAGCGAAGGGTTTTTATTGGCTTGACTAGTGCCGCTTTACGCAGTGACACTTCATATTCACTCCTCGGCTTACGTCTTGGCCTACGTCTTGGCACTCGAGCAAGAATTCGACGGGAACCCAGAGAGACCATGAATGCAGCTATGCAAGGAGCTCCTTCCCTGAAGCTCACACAAGCGCAAAAACGATACTGGGCCCAGTACCACACCATCAACCACGGGCTCCTCACCGGTGTCGCCAATGCGGAGCCGCCTTTCAGCTATCCTTGCATTTTTAAGGTTCTCTGGGAGCAGAAATATTAATTGAGTCTAGATTTTTGGGATAAGGAATTTAAGGACCCCTTTTGTGCTCCGGCAGGAATCAATATCGACATTTTTCGAGCCCTGGCCAGCATGCTGGGCCTGGAGTTCCGCCTGCTGGAGAATGTGTCCGGAGCCACTGGATATCCGGTTTTTAGCGCTGTATAAAAGACATAAAAAATTTTTAAAAAATAAAAAAATAAATTTTATTGAAAATTTTAATAAATTTTAATAATTTAAAAAAACTTAATTTTATACATTTCAAAAATTAGTTTTAAAGTAATCAATAAATGAAGGCAGAAAATTCTTTGATGTAGCTGAAAAAGGGGGAAGATTGTAGATAGAGAACGGGAGCTGGAGTGGGCTGATTGGCATGCTGGTGGATGGGAAGGCGGATATGAGTGCAAGTTTGATCTCCGTGAAGCCTCAACGTCTGGAGGCTGTCGACTACTCTGCCCCCGTCTCCTACTACCAGAATGGCTTTGTGCTCAAGAAGCCCGTGAAGCCAGATGTCGCCGGTATTTGATCAGTTGATTTTTTATTATATTCATAAAAATTGTTTTTAACACACCAGTTTCGGTTAAGGTATCTGATCAGATACTGAGAAGCAGTGTGCTTTTATTTTGACCTAAGAAAACTAAATAAGCTTTTTGCAGCATCTCCTTTGTTCCTTCTCAGTCCACTCACTTCTCGTGTCTGGCTCATTCTAATCTCCGCCCTTCTCATCTGCGTCAGCCTCGTCACACTGGAAAAGGCCTTTCACCGGCCAAACGTCTCCCTTATTCGATTCATTGGCGAAGGTTTGCCCATTGGTCCAAAGCAAGATGAAAGATACAACTAGTTGCAACCTAATTTTCCTCATTTAAAATTTCCAAAACATTAGTATCATCTTGAAACTTTGCAGCTTTTACTCAAGTCGTTCGAACTCTTTTCCGGCAGACAATCATCACCTCGCCGTATCCGGCCATATCTTGTCTTTTGGCATTCTGGGAGTTTGCTGCCTTCTTCACCACAGGCCTCTACGCTGCCCATTTGACATCCAGTCTGCTGATTGTTGCAGCCCCTCCCAAGCCATTCCAGGGTTGGCTCTATTCCCTTTAAAAAAAAATTAAAAACAATTTTTTGAAAAATATCGAAAATACGTGAAAATTGAATTAAGTAAAAAATTGGAAGGCATGGATGAATTCTCGCGCGGCGTCTTTGAAAAGCGCTATCGACTGGTCTCCATCGACCCACCCACGGCGCCCTGGCTTCAACCGCACCCAAACACTTCTCTCACCAACAGCCCCATTCCAGCTGAACGTCTTAGGATAGCCTACCGCTGGAATCCGCCATTTTTCGTCAACTCGGAAGAACAGGTTGCCGAAGTTTTGCTTTTGAAAGAAACTCAAATTTTCATATTTTTTTATAAATTCTTGCGAAACGTATTTTTGAGCAGGTGCTTCAAATGCTTGGCAATGAAGCTAAATTTGGAGGCCAGTTTATTACAGGCAATGCTAGAGATTAAAAAGAATGCCACCCTGGTCTTCTACGATTCATTCTACCAGCTTCTGGATCTGACGGCTCGGCACTGCGACCTAATCGTGGTAGAAGACCGCTTCACCAGCCCCAAATGGCTCTCCTTCGCCTTTCCCAAAGGTTTTCGTTCACTTTATCGTCGTTGTTGAGTTTCAATTGATAGTCTGGCCGCTTTTTTCAAAGCTTGGTAGAAATTGAAACATTCAGGCTCCAAGCTGCAAGAGATTGTGTCTCTGGCCCTGCACACTGAGTCCACGCATGTGGACAGCTTCCTGCAGCGTCTCTATCGCCAGTATGCCCGACGACGCAAGTGCAGCGATGCCCTGGTCACAGAGGCTGAGTATCGCCCCTTCGGTCTCCTTCACGTTCAAGGTTCTTTTCCATTTGCTCATTCTTCACTGCTCATTGCTATTTTAATTTCCCTTTTTTTTAATCACTCTATTTATTCATCCCTAATTTTGCTCAATTTGGCTTAGCACTGCTTGGGCAGAGATGGAAGAAAGCAATTGTTTTTTGAACGTCCACATCCATATGCGAAACTTTTTGCGATTTTCATTCATGTATGAAATTTATGAATGTAGGCAGAAATTTAGAAATAGCATGGACTTTTACTGCTACCACAGCCGTTTGATATCATCTGAAGGAGAATGCGTTGAAGGCTGTGCCTGGGTTTGGGTCTACGGCATGAGTTTGGCGCTGGCTGCGATGCTAATGGAGCGACTTGCCCGTCTGGTTGCACGCTGGCGAGAGCATTTACGAAAGCAGAGATCTCTAAGCCCTGCACTCTATGTCGTCTCCTAGAATTGCCTCTTTGATCTTTTCGCCAGGAGACCGTCAGTCATGCCAATCTGTTGTGCTGTATTTGCATGGGGCGTAATTGCATTTAAAGGTCTTCGCAGAAAATCAAGGCATGGCATTTTACACTAAGACGTACCGTCAGACGCACAAGAAGGATCCGTTTTGTGAATTTTATGAAGACCTACGGAAGGCGGCAGTTTTCAAAGTAATTGACATTTACCCTTCATTTTGATATCTTTTCCTAGCTTGCGAGCTAAAGAACACCACTGCGTTCGTTGATATTACCATCGTTGATTCTTGCAAAGGTGTAGTAAAACATGAGTCAATGGTCAATACCATTTTTCCATACATGGCTGTTTGTGCCAGTCAGTCGGAATACTTTTTTAGCGAAATTGACAAACATAAAAAGAAAAGGCACACAGTGAAACGGAGAAGAAGCAAGATCGAATAGCACATCATGATAGAATATTCTGGAAGGCAGCCTTTTTCCGCCCAAATCGTGCTTTCCCGAGGTAAAACTGAAACGTTGAACGCTCTCATGATCATGTTTCAAATTTGGACTGGTGCGAGAGAGCGCATAGGGTTTCTCTTGGGTGGAACGGGGTTTTAATTTTTAACCGCGACTTGTTGTCTGTTGCCTTTGGCCTATATGGCTTTTCCCATGCGAATTCTCAACGGATTTTGAAAATCTTTTTTTCTGGAAACCCAATTTTTGCCGTTACAAATCTGGCAGGGTGGAAGTAGAATTGTACTCATGCTTAAAATTTTTTTTTCCTTAGAAACGTCTTGGACATTTAATAATTTTTTTTTGAGTGCGACAACTTTGAAAATCCTGACAAAATATTTCCCATTTCTTTAACTTTGTGATCTCAATAACTTCTCGGCCAATTTGCAAAATTCAAAAAGCATCATGCTCTTTGCTGATTAGACTAGTCACTGCTTACAACACACAATCCTAAATGCCATAATTTTTTATTTCATTAACCCAAAGCGCTTTGAACCTTGGTTACAGGGCTGATGACCAGGATCCCCCCAAGGCTTTTACCGGCCAACCAAGCCAGTTTTGGACCAACCAAAAGAGTTTTGCTCCCCTCACCGCAAGGCTTCTACCCCTCCCCTTAACTTTTCAACTTTTGCCCCCCCCCCCCAATTTTGCCTTGTATTCTTGAGGTTATCAACTATGCTGCGGTTGTGACTAAGCGCAAGATACAAGCAAGATTACGGCTATACGAGTTTGGTTACCACTATCCCCCCCCCCCCCAAATGCCACTTGGTGGGGGATACTGGTCATCAATCAAGGGATTTTGTCATTTGGGGGATACTGGTCACCGAAAATTTATGACCTAGTATCCCCCCTTAAGTGCAAAAACACCAAAAATCGCCTTGAAAGCATAACCATACGTAATAGAGATTACTGATTTTGGGGGGGGGGGATACTTACGTGGGGGGATACTTCACAGGTGGGGAAGGGGGTAAAAGCTTGGGGTAGAAGCCTTGGGGGGGGGGGGGATTCTGGTCATCAGCCGGTTACAGTAGTGCGCCCAATTCAATTTAGGGTCAAAAGAAATGCCTATGGTGCAGAGGCATAAAAATTCACCTTGTAGAGGCGATTGCGAAGCTTGGTAATTTAGGCCGTGAGACCAGCTTGATCTGACTGTTGTAGGCCAGCTCAAACAGCGTGGTCTCCAGAGCGACAGAGTTTAAGACTGACCATGTCCACCACATGCAGGGCGTTTACCAGCAGCTTCGTGTCTATCAACGTCAAAGTTTGGACTGAACACTATATACCATCAGGGGAGCAAATTTTGCAACCGATGTGCCTGCAGGGGTCGTCATCGGAGGAGGAGGGAAGGACCAGGAATCAGGCAGGAGCAAGCCGCCACGCACTGCGCTTCACAGGCAGAGCAATGCTGTGCAGAGTCTCCGAGAGCGCTGGCTCAAGAAGTCGGCGAGGTTCACGTTGCCGAGGACCGCCGCCAGGTCCTTGCCTCGACGCCGTGGATGATGAGCTGCTTGAGGAGCAGGTCCATCTCCTCTCTCTCCTCCACCCCCGCTGACACCCTCCAAGGCTGGGCTGAGACGGACCAACTCCACCACTCCTCCCCTCGCCCCACGAACTTCAACTCTTCTACCATTTTTGCCGCAGCGCCTTCTTTCCCAAATTTTATTTACTGCTTTCAGGCAAGGCTCAAAAAGTACTTAGTTTTTTGAAAAATTTTAAAACATTTTGAAAAATTAAAATGTTTTTTAAGACTATGAATGAAAACCTTGCAGAGACTGAATGAAGACGCCGCGGAGGTTGTCCTTCAGTGTGTCCACCTGCCACTCCTGAGCCAGGTTGGCGAGTGGCTCCAGGTCCTCGTTGGCGATGAACAGAAGCTTGCCCACTCTGTTGAACTTCACTTCCTCCTTTCGCTCCACCTCCACGCGATCCAACCAGCCCAGAAACACCAACACATCGCTCAGCCTGCAATTCAGGTCTTCCTTCGATGGACGCCAAGGAACTCGGAGGGCGAAAAAAAGCGCCACCTTTTGCCGGGCAGCTTCGCGCAGACTTGCTTGGCCTCTTCGTAGGGTCCGAATGCGAGTCGGTGGAGAGTTTCGCTGGCATTTCCCACCGTCTCCTACATGCTTGAACTCGCAGATGCTCTTTCTGAAGTGAATGACAGTGGGGAGTTGAGAAAAAACAGACACAACAGAAATCGAAAAAAATTTATTAAGAATTTAAAGTATTACCTCGGCCACCCAAAGCGTTCTTCAGATCCTCCACGATGAAACGAAAATTGGCCGTCTCGCTCTGGGTCTGATAGCGCTCGGGCACTACTGCCATCTTCTCACTCTCCATCTTTTGGAAACTGCCAACCAATGTCTCTGAGACAGAAGGCACATGGACCTCTAATGCATTGGGGGCTGCGCTTTGGCTTTCTCCGTATTGCCAGGCACTGCCGCCAGCCCCTTGGCCAGAATTGCGCGACCAGAAAACAATATTATGGCTATGATAGTTTGTGATTTATAGAAAAAAAGTCATTGCCTCAACACAAAATATACCAATTATGCGCTCATTTGCAACAACATTTTAGGAAACTTGCAGCCAGAGCGTGAAATGTAAATGAAAATGAATGATAAAGAAAATGAAGATAGGCTATCAAACGATTTTAGATGAAACTAAAAATATTGATATGCAATGATGATGATATTCGAAAGTTGAAATATTTAGGCATTATTGTTTTTGTGAATAATATTGCGCAGTGGCCAATGTTTTAAGATTATTTTGGACACCAACTTATCTTTTAAATTCATTTGTTTTGTAGATTTAGTTAACTTTTATTTCTGATTTTTATCTCTTTGCTATAGCCTATCTAATCTATTTTTAACTGCAAAAATATGCTCTGCGAATTTTTATTTCGATGTGTTCTATTTCGTTTCGTTTTTCACTTTTCTCTAGCCACTGACAATGAACAGCAGAAGTACGCATTTGCAATGAACAGAGTTTGGAGAAAAGGAGTGCTGCCTATCCGGAATCGGACATGGCAAGGCTTGCGTAGGCAGATCACAGGGGTCCAGGCGCTTAGCATAGGGCAGTGAGTGTGAAATGTGCACAGAGAAATCAGATCATCTGCAATTGTTTTAGAAGCAGCATCCATTGTGGAGGGTTGCCTCCTGCAATGATTCCGGCAGGCTCCATTGTGAGCCGATTGTTGTGTAGCAGGTGCCTTTGTAGTTGCCGAGTGACAAGAAGGTTAGGGGCATGGACTAGGTGGTGGAAGATTTTGTGAGCCAGGGAGAGGTCCAGTACGGCAGGCCTGGAGGCGAGTGTGTGGAGTCCCAGCTGCCCCAGCCTCCTCGGATAGTCCTTCATCGCATATTTGCATCGACTGTACACCTTACGAGTGAAGTATCTTTGAACAGACGCAATGTCATTTTGATCGGCCACCCTGAGCTGATTCCAGACAGGTGAGCTGCTTTCCAGTATTGGTCTCACAAATGTTTTAAATGCTGTTACTAGGATAAACAAGTATATGGCGCAAAGCGCAATAGGTGACCGCGGAGCACTTAGTTCTGTGGTTTCTCCACCATTTTCAAAAGTAAGCACAGATTTGGAATCGATATATACGACTTGTGAACAAAAAAAAAGTTGAAGTTGTCGGTGCAATTTCTAAAGATTACAGTAGCTACAGCGCAAAAACTGTATATTGCAATGTTAAAACCTTTTTACCCAAATAAGTAATGTTTCAAATGCTCGGAAACCGGTTCCACCCCACCAGATCTTCCTAAAATAGCATTACCTTTCAGGAAAAAAAAAGTTTGTCAAGATCCGTTGAGAATTGACCCTTTCACAGCATACCCAAATTTTAAACCTTTCTACCCAAAAAAGTAATGTTGCTAATGCTCGGAAGCCGGTTCCTCCCCTCCAGTTCTTCCTAAGACAACGTCACCTTTCAGGAGCAATATGAACTGAACGAAGTAGAGG
>JASANA010000604.1:0-11710 GCA_030248095.1 Ptycholaimellus sp. GST1_10
TTCAAGAATTGCGGCATCATTTTACAGCTTTGATCTGATATCTTTTGGAATCTTATATAACAAGTATATGGCGCAAAGCGCAATAGGTGACCGCGGAGCGCTTACACCTTCACATGTAGCAAAAACCATAAATTTAGGAAAATTTCTGCTGTGAGAGTGAACATTGCATCTCAAAAGGAAAAGTATGTGGTTTCTCAACCATTTTCAAAAGTAAGCACAGATTTGGAATCGTTATATACGACTTGTGAATCAAAAAACCAAAGTCTTCTGTTCAATTATCAGCCGTTCAGCTGCTACTAGTTATTGATGCTATTGTCATGCATGAAAGTTTGTCACTCAAGAGGGCAAGTCTGTGGTTTCACAACCATTTTCAAAAGTAAGCACAGATTTGGAATCGTTATATACGACTTGTGAAAATAAAAAACTCAAGTGTTTTGTTCAATTATCAGCCGTTCAGCTGCTACTAATTATTGATGCTATTGTCATGTGTGAAAGTTCATCACTCAAGAGGGCAAGTATGTGGTTTCTCAACCATTTTCAAAAGTAAGCACAGATTTGGAATCGTTATATACAACTTGTGAACAAAAAAACTCAAGTGTTCTGTTCATTTGTCAGTCGTTCAGCTGCTACTAATTATTGATGCTATTGTCATGTGTGAAAGTTTGTCACTCAAGAGGGTAAGTCTGTGGTTTCTCAACCGTTTTCAAAAGTAAGCACAGATTTGGAATTGTTATATACGACTTGTGAACAAAAAAACTCAAGTTGTCTGTGCAATTCTCAAGATTACAGGTGCTACAGCGCAAAAACTCTATACTGCAATTTTCAAGCCTTTCTACCCAAAAAAGTAATGTTTTAAATGCTCGGAAACCGGTTCCACCCCTCCAGATCTTCCTAAAATTGCATCACCTTTCAGGAAAAAAAAAGTTTGTCCCATTCCGTTGAGAATTCGCCCGTTCCCAGCATTTCCAGAAATACATACATACATATATTGGGCTGGCGCGAACGGAGCTTTAGCGAAGTGTCAGCGCCCAGCCCCTCTTTTCGACCCAGGTGTACGTTTTGAGGGTTATTGCTAGATCTTAATTTTGATAAGGCTCTTACTCCTCACAGGAAGCTCCATTTGCTTTGATTTTTGTTGCAATAGAAAGAGCATATGCAAATTGACCAAAACTCGCGAGAAATCGCCCAAAAATTGTAGAATACAAGTGAAAATCACCCAAAACCATTTGTCCGAACTCCTTCTCCTTCTCCTTCTCCTTCTCCTCCTTCTCCTCCTCCGCATCTATTCAATGGACGATAGTAGGTATTCATTTCTTCCCCCACCCCCACCCCCCATCCTCGGCTGCCTAGACCAAATGTATTTTTATTCATAAGTCTTCAGTAAAACAACTGAGGCATATGTACCAGCAGTGTAGTGGTGTAAGCGTTTGGCCAGCTGGATGAAACTGGCAGGTTCGAAACCTTCGCAGGCACTCCTTTTTTTATTTATGTGAATTTTAGTTTTTTAACTGGTACCATCAGCAGGCCATAAGTAAAGCTCTTTTCTCCCAAAAATCGATTGCCCTAAGTATGCGGCAAGAAAATTTCTCAAAAATATATTAGTTTGCCAACAAATTTGCATTGCATTGTAAATTTGTTTTCTATACGTTTTATACTATATGAAAAGTGGAAGAAATATCTGGTACCATCGGCAGGCCAAATGTGGGTCTCTTTTCTCCAAAATTAGCAATCGCCTCGAGTAAAAAGTCAAGGAAAAACAATTTCTACTAGGGGAATCTGCTGCGTCATGTACATTTGGTTTTAGGCACGCAGTTGGAAAGAGACACTGATCTGCGCGCCGAAAACAAAATGCAAGTGTCCAAGCAGCAGATTCCACCTCGTAAGAATTGTATTTCCTTGACTTTTTTCTCGAAGCAATTGTAATTTTTGGAAAAAAGACCCACATTTGCGCCTCATGGTACCTTTATATATATATATATATACCAGGACAAAAGTTTAGTAATCTCTATAGACCGCGGAGCAGCCCTTCGGGCTGCTCCGCGGTCAAAAATGTCTGGGGAAAATGACCTTATACTCAGTTTATAGTCGTAAAAAGTTTTTTGGGCCTCGATTCGCCACCCTCTCGTAAAACTGGTCTTAAATAGCCCAGCTCTGGTGGGGTGATACCTGGCCTTTGCGTGTCTGGATAAGGCGTTTCATCAGCTCGATCACATGCCGATTCGAGCCCTGCCCTTTTTTACCTGGTGCATGTTGCCTTGAACTTGGGCCAGAAATCTTTTATGCAACGAGGTGTACTCGGCTGTCGCCAAGAGATGCACGGCTAAGAGCAAAAATAAGGCCAATTGGAAAGAAACATTAATTTACAGGGCTGTATGCGAAAAAAACTATTTTTTAGTCTCTGCTTTTGATGTATGCAGATGATTGTGAGGTGGTTTGCAAAGGACCAGATGACAGTAGAGGGATTGAAATGAAAAATCACTCGATGTAATCACCATTTCTCGCAATCATATATTCCACAAAAAGGTTGGAACAGTCTGCACCTTGTTGAGAAGAGTCTGCATTTCCATAGCATCTCTTGGATGTTGCAGATGCAGGATTGGTATTACTGAAATTGTGAATCTCCGCTTCAATGTTTTTTCTCTCTTAGCTGGTCTCTTAAAAATAGCTTGGGCATAAAGGTGATGAAATTTATTTGATTCATCTTATCATGAAACTAGCTTGGGCCATAAGGTGATGAAATTAAATCTGACACTCTTATCATGAAAATATGCTTATTTAATTTAGAACTTTACTAAAGAGCTAAGAGAGCCCAGAAAATTTTGGCCTCCCTAGGATTATTCTTTGGGTAGAGCTATAAATAAAACTGAACATGAGTTAACATTTAGAAAAAAAAATGCATTATAATGAAAAAATATCATTTTGAATAATTTATTATTATTTTCCCAGTTTTTCATTTTTGCTTCCAACATTAATATCATATGATGGAAATTTTAACGCAAAGGTTTTGTGCAAATCAATTAAAATATTTCTGATTTACTCTAACCTGTCATAAATTAAAAAAACATTGGTGAAAATTTTTTGGGCTCTCTTAGCTCTTTAGTAAAGTTCTAAATTAAGTAAGCATATTTTCATGATAAGAGTGTCAGATTTAATTTCATCACCTTATGGCCCAAGCTAGTTTCATGATAAGATGAATCAAATAAATTTCATCACCTTTATGCCCAAGCTATTTTTAAGAGACCAGCTAAGAGAGAAAAACATTGAAGCGGAGATTCACAATTTCAGTAATTTCATCCACATTGAACAGCCAAAGGCCAAAATTCCACCAGAAGCCCAATATGTACAATGCTTTAAGACGAAGTTTATGATGAGCTGCTTGCTGACCACGGCCTGGTAGAAGCCCATGAAGACAATGTGTAAGCAAATGGACACAAGAGTTGTAATCTACGCCCGAATTTACCTGCATGATGTGGTTAATAAGCCAAAAACCCTTTAAAATGCCCCAAGACGAAGTTGATGATGAGCTGCTTGTTCACCATGGCCTGGTGGAAGCCCATGAAGACAATGTGTAAGCAAATGGACACAAGATTTGTAATCTACGCCCCAATTTACCTATATGATGCAGTTATTGAGGCCAAAAACCCTTTAAAATGCCCCAAGACAAAGTTGATGATGAGCTGCTTGTTCACCATGGCCTGGTAGAAGCCCATGAAGACAATGTGTAAACAAATGGACACAAGATTTGTAATATACGCCCCAATTTACCTATATGATGCGGTTATTGAGGCCAAAAACCCTTTAAAATGCCCCAAGACGAAGTTGATGATGAGCTGCTTGTACACCACGGCCTGGTAGAAGCCCGTGAAGACCAGATTTGCACATATGGTTGTTTGGTATCAAATCGTATCTATTTTTTGAGCCTGTTCCATATCTAGGCTCTAAATTAACTTAAAACATCGCCACTGGGCAGCATTACCTTTTTTAGGTTTCTTACAAAGCACCCTAGAACTCAGAAATGGTCAAAATTTTTTTTTTGAAAATTCAATGTTTTTTGGTCTAGTTTGGTGTAGTTTTTGACGAGGTTTCCGAATCTGTCTTTATTTTTGCCCAAAACGGCTTCAAAAAAATTTTATTCAAGTTTTTCGATTTTTTTTTATAAGGGTCCCCCCTTACGTTCAATCAACTTTCCAACCTCAATTTCGGCATAAAGGAGGCCGAAAATCAAAATTCTGAGGGCCTAATGCCACCCTCCAGGGTCGATATACTATAGTGACGTTGAGACTGGAGCCCCAGATATTGCCAGTATGCCTCCCGAACAGAACGTACGGCGGACGGCGGACGGATAACGGACAGCCACTTTTTAAAAAGTTATTTGGCCATAACTTGCCCAATTCTCAACCAAATTTGGCAAATTTTTTTTTTAATTAAAGCTCTGTGTCTGCTGCGTCCATTGAGCTCTGTAACTTGCCCATAGAATATTTGGCAGCCAGTCATATTTTCAAAAGCCGTAATAGGGTTTGTCCTTGGCTAAGAGGGGACCGTGCTTCCGCTTTGCTCGCACGGCCCCAATTCCAGGGTGTTTCAGATCTTAAAGGCCATCGGTGTGGCATTGAGAGAGGCAGTAGGCTAAGTGTCGGGCCCAATATGGTTGCCTGATACATTCAGGAGTGGGATGCCCTGAGGATGCAAATCCTGCCCAGCGCTGTGCAGTCTCTTCTCACCCATTTGGATAAAGTGCATCAATTGAATGATATTCTTTATTTCCAATACATCTACTGTCAATTTATGCTTTGCAAACGACTTTACAACCATGAACCATATGCACAGGGTGTTCATTAAAGTTAACACAACCCTCCTTTTAACACAATCTTTTTTTAAGTGTCTTAAGCCCATGCAAGGTGGCTAACCATAAAACAAAAGTGTCATGAAATGTCATCAATTTAAAACACATGATCTTCGAGCATGGTGAACTTTGTTCAAACATAAATTGCTTGCATTTTTGGGATGTTTTCAGTGTGGTATGGATAGAGATTTCCTTTCCTGGCCTCAGTTTGGGCCAATATGGCTCCCAGGGAGGAGAGTAAAAGGCTCTTTACACTCGAATTCAAATTTTAAATGTTGTAAATTCCTTAAAATAGCTTCAGGAACAAAGATACCACCGTTACAGACGTGCATGCCGTAATTCAGTTGTTCCACATAAACACCATTGATTATATGCTTGCACTCTTTATTCTTGTTAATATTTTTGAAACATCAGAATTTTCAGTTTTTGGCCATAATGATTTTTAGTTTTTGGCCATAAATCGGGGAATAATAAATATTTCACAAATTCCTTTCAACTGCTTCAAAATCTATCCTCATTCATATTCTTGCCACGCTTGTTTATCACTTGTCACTTCTTAGACATCGATTTTTTTAATCAACAAATAACGATGAGACTATCCGCCGCCCAATGCGAAGCCCATGAAGCGTTGGATGGTGTTGGAGAGAGCGCTGCCCATCTGACTGGCTCCAGGAACAGCCTCAACCAAACCTTTTCCTCACCCTCTCCTTCCAATCTTATCAGGACAGCTACCGGAATCCCGCCCAGCACATTCCCCTACAAATGGCCTCTCTATATATGTCTGAGGAGGACAATTAAAAGCCCAACCATGGCAGCGGTTGACGGACCAGCGCTCATGCTCGGAGCCTGCAAACGCATAATCTTTCATCTTTCAAATAGACACCTCCGCAGCTCCCACTTGCAGCTGAGGAAAGCCGAGGCCTGTCAAATGCTTGCCCATCTTTAGCACAATGGTTCGGCGTAAGGGCCTTAACTTGAATCGTAAGCAATCACAAGAAAAGATAGTAGTAGGTAATAACGCATTTTTGCTTTATTCGCTTGTTTTGAGAAAGGAAATGTTTGTAAGCTGATTTGAGTGCTTTTATAATTTCACACTCTGCCTGCTTTGTTTTACATAAATGCCAAAAACAAGTGGTTGATTATGTATTGTATGGAATGTTGAATTTTTTTGTCATATTGGAAAACCATATGGAAATATTTTAAACGGTGGTCCTCAAGGCTAATGCATCCTGCCCCTCCCAAAATGGCAACTATACAAGTCTCAGCGATATTTGGCTGAACACTAGTACAATTTTGAAGCTTATTGTTTTGACTCTCTTTAAAGCCTTAATTAGGTGCATTTCGGTTATCTTAATATGTTTAAAGAGAAATCGTTATATTAAAAACTTGGCCTTTAATGAGAATTTTGTCGCAAAAAGTAAAACTAAATTTGGGGCCGTGCGAGCGAAGCGGAAGCACGGTCCCCTCTTAGCCAAGGACCAACCCTATTACGGATTTTGAAAATATTAAATGGATACCTGAGCACTAATATAAAGTTTTAGCACCGTCAGTTCCAACCTTGCTTTAGCTGCATGCATATCCATCTATCATCAAGGTGATAAATTTAGTTGAATTTTCTCTGCCCTTTTTTGCTTTGGAGATGCATTTGCTGTACCATCCCAAAAAAGCAGTTGTATAAATAAGTTTATTACCTTAAAACTATTTGTTAATCGTGACCTCATTTGCGCACCATGAAAACATTTTTTGTGAGCAAACTCAGATTTTGCTCCAAAGGAGAACAATTTGTGAAATGTACCTAGAGGCGAAACACATCATGGTAGCACGTAGTATCCTACGTAGTAGTTATTTTATATCCTGCATGTTCTGCATTTTATATCCTGCATGTCCTGCATTTTATATCCTGCATGTCATATGAGGTAGCCCCTGCGCTGCTGTATTAGGAAATAAATATCCTCCTTTACCAGCAAAACAAATATAAGTTTTGATTTCAAATAATTAAACATCCAAAAAATGGCTCTTGCATGGGGAGCAAAAAGGGTGCTAAATGTTCCGACATATTTTGCTCCAAAATTAGACACCAACTTTTATTTCTAGACAGCCTTAACATTTTCGCGTCTCAAACATTGGTTTAAAGAAATTGGCAGCTGCAATGCCACAACCAAAACATCTAGGGCCTAAAAGAATGGACCGTTGAACTGCACAGAATGTACATAGCTTGCTTGCTTGAATGGATAGCTTGCTGGGGTTGAGACAACACTCTCCAATGCAATCAATGACACCATTGACACAATGTTTGCAGTTCGTAGTTGCATGGGACTGGAACTTCATCTCATTGACTACACAGCGAAGGAGGAATGGGCCTCAGGGTGAACGGAGATGATGATGGTGTCCTTCCTCCAGCATATTCTGCTGCCGATCATGTGTCCCCTTCAACCAACTCCACCCGTTTCACAACTGAAATAAGATAGTTTCTTCCTCAGACCATTTATTTGTAGATATCAAATCCATGCCGTAAAGGCACTGATCACCATATTCGTAAGATCGAAAATTTTGAAGGATTTTGTTTTAATTTTTAAATTTTTTGTATTCTTAATTTTTTAGGAAGTTTTTTAACGACACATCGCATCGCAAACAACTAACATCATGAGAAAAAAACCGAAGCAGAGCGATTAGAAATAACAGGGCAAAGTTTCTAAAACGCCACGCAGCCAACAGTCGGCGCGATGGCGATGGGAAACGCTTTACATGTGGTAGTAAAGTGGGCCTACTGCCTAGGATCTGGATCGTCATGTAGCCTATGCACCACTACCGTTTACGGACAGGTTGGCATTTTCCTGGAAGGACCTAGTATAGCAGGGAGGATAAAAATGAATCTATCCCGTTCAGGGTCTATGGGTACTCGAATCAAGCTATTTGAAGATGAATAAAACACAATTTTAACGAATATTAGACCTTACAGCAGCTGTTTTGGCGCACGGCAACAAAGGCTCCGACCACAAATGCCTTCAGCACTATTTTCAGATTGAGCTGCACTTCTTTTTGTCTGGAAGGCCCCAACCTTTCAGAGTAGAAGCAATCTCAAGGGTCTGGTGGAGACTTTGCGCAGCGTGTACCAGCAGCTGTTGGAACAGATCGGTCACTTGGCGGATTTCAGCGCGGGTGCGGAGGCCAGGAATTTTAGTGAAGGCCTCGGCATTGCCGCGGAGTATTATTCGTGTCGCGGAGTTATTAATAAGATTTTAGTTAATATTGTGTAATTGCTAAATTTAATCCGTTTGTGTGTCTTGCCAAATATTTTTTATGATGAAAGTTTCTGGTAAAAAAGGATACTGTGAATTTTCATCCTAAAAACTTGGCCTGTAAAGTTTTATGATTACTATTCTGAATCTGACCTCACTTAGAACATTTAAACAGCCTGACTTAGGAAATTTTGTTTTGGGATTCGGGATGTACTAAGCGGAATGGCGAGTCTTTTTGCCTCTTGCTGGCAACTCGTTCCTTTGCAACTGATTAGCGCCTTTGAGATGCCTCTATTAATCATTCGGTAATAACAGAAAACATGTTGACGATTGTCCCAAAAGATGTTTTCGCAATCACCTGCAATGCATGCATGTGATCACCTTTGCAGAAGAGATGTCATGTCCATTAGGTGCTACTGCGCAAGCTTTCATCCAACTCATAATACCATTAGTTGCTAAAATAGTCTCCATTTGAAAGGCTGACCAGTCCAAATCTGTCAGCCATTTGTCTTTCATGGTCGTCTTTTCACATCTTTCAGCTGCTATTTAACAAATAGCTTTTGAGAGCCTCAATCATTAGCATCAAAAGTTCGTAAAATGTACGTCTAGCCCAAAATTGGTTTGAAATATTTGTCTTCCAAATTGTTTGACATAACGCCGGTTTATTGCAGCAGTCATATTTAGAAGCAAAAATAAACTAATTTCCTCCAATTCATATCTCTTCTTCAATATTAGGCCATATACAGTTAAAAGTTCTTCAAAATCCTCGTGTACCAGCTTCAGAGTCATCCAAACATTTGTACGTTAGGATCCTAGATGTCGCAGGCAAGCTTAGTCTGCCTCTACGCAGATGTTCAGCAGTGGTGCGAGTCCGCATCCCGACAAGCCGACAAACTCGGCCCCTGCTTCTCCTCCCTCAAACTCAATTGTTCTCCCCACCTCCACTCCTCAATCTGTCCCCCCCCCCCCAAAGCCTCAGAACCCCATTGCAGGGGAGATCATCCGAGAGCAGTTACTGAGCCAGTTCTATGAGGCGGATGGGGGCGTCTCCCTCTGGCTCCCCGCCTTTATCTTCATCTCCGTCTCTGTCCCTCTTGTGAGTCCATCATGTTTATTTGAAATTTCAAAAATTCCTTTTTTTGAAATCTATCTCAGCGTCGCTAGAATAACTGGACCTAAGCGTCAATATAGCCTAAAACTTAGGCTTTTGGAAAAGAATAGGCGATTTGGGAAAACCGCCAAATGCATTTCAACCCCTTTCTCTACCTCCAGTTCCAGCAAACATTGAGAGTACCTTTTTGTGTCCACACAGATCCTGGCCAGCAATTGCCTGTGTCTGGCGGTACTGCTGCGTCTGGGTCGCGGGAGTGGGGCTAGAACGAACTATCAGCAGGCCACACTGATAGTCAGCGACATCCTGGGCATCATCCTGGGCTACGCCTTCCTGCTGGACGGCATCTTCCTGGAGCTGCACACCCGCGAGATCGCCTGCCACTATCCCAACTTTGCCCTCTTCATCCAGCTACTACGGCCTCTCTACAGCGGTTCTCTCTCGTCTTCTCTTTCCCTGGCCACACTGATAGTCAGCGACATCCTGGGCATCATCCTGGGCTACGCCTTCCTGCTGGACGGCATCTTCCTGGAGCTGCACACCCGCGAGATCTCCTGCCACTATCCCAACTTTGCCCTCTTCATCCAGCTACTACGGCCTCTCTACAGCGGTTCTCTCTCTCGTCTTCTCTTTCCCTGGCCACACTGATAGTCAGCGACATCCTGGGCATCATCCTGGGCTACGCCTTCCTGCTGGACGGCATCTTCCTGGAGCTGCACACCCGCGAGATCGCCTGCCACTATCCCAACTTTGCCCTCTTCATCCAGCTACTACGGCCTCTCTACAGCGGTTCTCTCTCGTCTTCTCTTTCCCTGGCCACACTGATAGTCAGCGACATCCTGGGCATCATCCTGGGCTACGCCTTCCTGCTGGACGGCATCTTCCTGGAGCTGCACACCCGCGAGATCGCCTGCCACTATCCCAACTTTGCCCTCTTCATCCAACTGCTGCGGCCTCTCTACAGCGGTTCTCTCTCGTCTTCTCTCTCATCCTCCCTGGCCTATGGGCATGCGATTGGGTA
Source organism: Ptycholaimellus sp. GST1_10 (assembly GCA_030248095.1). Lineage (NCBI taxonomy): Eukaryota > Metazoa > Nematoda > Chromadorea > Chromadorida > Chromadoridae > Ptycholaimellus > Ptycholaimellus sp. GST1_10. Next base: position 10,215 of record JASANA010000604.1, read on the forward strand.
AAGGAGTCTGAAAGAGGCGGATAGGGTGATTAGGAATGATCGGAGGATTGCCTCCAAATCAGCTGGTCTAATCTCTTTTCCTTTTTCAACTCAAATAAACTGAATAGCCCCTGAGCAGAAGGAATGGGCGCAGGTCTGCAACTGGGCAACATCCTCATGCTGCTCTTCATGAGCCTGGATCGGGCAGAAGGTCTGGCAGCTCCCATGAACTACAGCATAAACACCAATCACCGTCGTCGGTTGTTCCCCCCCTCAGCTCCTCCCTTCACCTATACTCACTCTAGATGGACTGGCCCTGCAGCTATGGCTTCATGCTCGTCTTCAGCTACCCACCCGCTCTGCTCTTGGCCAGCCTGCTGCTGATGGACGAGCAGTTGCGGAACCCGGACGCGGATGCGGAGTAGCTTTTTCCAGAGGTCGGAAGAAAGTGCAGGGGCTGGTGTCCAGGTTTTTCTGCCTCCACTTCGGCCGCAACTCGACGAGGACAGAGTTTGGAGCCGAGGAACTGGAAGCGTACCAGAATCACCTTCACGACCAGGAAACCTGTCTCGTGCTGCAGAAGACAGAAGCTAACATCCAGGTTTTCTATCAGGACTATAGGGGGCGGTTGTCCGATTGATAAACTGATGAAAGCGATTGAGTGCAAGATGGTCAAAAAATGTATCAGTACACACATAGAAAAAGAACACGCATCAGTTCGGAAGGCAGGCAAGAGTATGTCTTTTGCTAGGCCTACTTCACGGTACAGTGGCTCATCACAGCAGCGCTTTTGGCCAGCACATTCCGAGTCTCCTTCTACTTTCGCAAGTACATCCATTCTGTCCAGAATGTTCAGGCTGGTCATCCTCCTTTTTTCTTCCTCCAAGCAAAGCCCACTTCACCCTCAGAGCTCCAAGAAGAACGCCAGCCTCACCTACATCCTGTTTGCGGAGATCGCCCTGGTTCTTGTCCCAGTCCATCTCAGGCCTTCTCACCAACAGCATCGGCCACTCCTTGGATGTAAGTGAACAGGGCTGTTCATGAGAGAGCAGGTGGGCGATTTGGTACTGTCAGCAAGATGCAGCCTGCTAACTGCAGCCTTCCTCTTTCTCCCTGAGTCAGGGCATTTGAGAAGCTCATTTTCAGGAGAAGACAGGGCCTAGAACATTTTCCTGGCCCTATTCTTTCCCATGGAATGTTTGTGGAAATCTCCTGGAGGAGGGGGAGAAATAAAGCGAAGCATAGATAAGAGTAGAATAAACCAATTCACCATATACCTTTTTGTGCTCCCTTCTGGTATTCCGCAGGAAACTCATCCCACAGGACAGGATAGGCTGTAGAACATCTGCCTGGCCCTATCCTTTCCCACGGAATATGTTTGGTGAAATTGCCCTGAGGAGGGGAGAAAAATAAAGTGATATTATAAAAGAGGATAAGTTGCAGTTCTACCATATAGCTCTCTGCTCTGCTCTTTTGGGTAATTTAACAAAATCTTATCCCAGGGGACAGGACAGGGC
>JASANA010000606.1:0-15038 GCA_030248095.1 Ptycholaimellus sp. GST1_10
AAATAACAAAATGAAAACATTTGAAAATAAAAAGTACAATGCAAATATAATGGCAAATTAAAATTTTTTTTGAAAATTGTCTTGGGTTACAAAATTTTGTTCCCCCTCACCAAACGAATTGAAATTGAACATGTTTTCAAACGTGGTGTAGTTTTAGAAACTAATCCAAATAATTAGGGCCAGGAAATACATTGTAATGTAACACCCATTGGATGATCTTTGTTAAGTACAATCTTTGCAAACACAGCAGGCTTCTTTCAAAAACCAGCAATATGTTTAAACTTTCCAGGAAAGACATGAGCTTCTTGGCTGGTCTAGAACGAAACATCCAATATGCCGACTCGTGAAAAGCAGTAGCGCTAAGCCGGCACTTGCAACGAGAAACATCACCTACAACCATCATTATTTCTGTTTTTAATAATTAATTATTCACCTCCATTCATAGCTAGGAGGTAACCAAAAAAGAGAGCAGAATTTGAGGCTGTTGTTGGCTTGCACTGTAGTAGAAGAACAGTGTTAATGAGACACCCGCCAAGGCCACTCTTAATCTTTTAGCATTTCTGGCAACGGAAGGAAACTTAAGCAAGGCATCCGGGAGCAAGATGAAGAGGCTGGGGCTTTCACTGCGCAGCCCAATCAGGGCTACAGAAGTGGCCAGCAACTGCAGAAGGATCAGAGCCAGCAATGCTTCAGTCTGTAAATTTCATCTCAAGGAAATCCTTTAGTTTGCATTACATGGCTCATTTTTGAAAAATGCAAATAAATGCATTATATGGCTCATGAAAAACTATATGGCTCATGAAAAATGCATTATATGGCTCATTTTTGAAAAATGCAAACCTTGCAAACAGGCAAGACAGAGGAAAAAAGCAGCAGGCCAAGGAAAGGAAGCATTAGAGGTTCGAGCAGCAGCCAGAAGCAGAGCAGTGATCGCCAGTTCCATAAGTTTTCACATTTTACGGCTTTCTCGCACATTTCGGATTGCCGCTGAGTAAAAAAATATGTTACATATACTGTCACATCCCATTCGACTGAAAATCCGACCTTTATTGAACCCTGTACAAAAGAAGTAGCCTAGGCAACGAGGAGATGACAAATGTGTTTGCGCTTTTTGTTTGATGTCTGGTGTGACGGATGGTTTTGAGCATAATCGAATGGAGGCTTTGATATAATGTTTTCCCTTAGGCATCGATTAAATAGAAATAGGGAGGAATTCGCAAGATTAATGAGAAAAACAAATAGTAAATAGGACACAAAAGGCAGGCTAAACATCTCATTAAAGTTATTTAGAGTCATCCTGGATAAACAGTAAATTTGAAACATCAGTGAAGCATGTAGCCAGACTGCTCCTTCCTTGCTCCTGATTGGAATCTGGGTGACGCCGTGGAGCGCAGCGTGTTCAAGGAGCCCACAGATACCTCCCACACCGACCTATTTAAGTTTTATCGTCTCCACTAGCGACGCAGCCTCCTGACCCTCAAACAATCCCTCAAGGCATTCATCCTTGCTCTCCTTCCTTCCATCCCTTGGGAAACAGGGCCCAAATTGTCACTGCCAAAACTGGCTGGCAAACAGTTCTCCAGCCTGGTCAGAGCCACGGACCAGGGCAAAGCCCCCACTGAAGTCCCAGGTGAGAAGGGAGAAAATTAATAGCCGCCAAATGGGACTATGAATGATTGTTGAGAGACAGAGAGCCTGAACTTCTCTTCTGAATGTCTTTCGGCCGATGCCAGTTACGATATCTAAGGACAAAAGCACTAAGGGCATTAGCCTGGTCTTGAATCATCCTGGATAAACCGACTATCTGAAACATCAATAAAGCGAGTAGGCAGCCTGCGCCTTGCAGCTGGTGATTGGGTACTGGCATCTGGGCGGAGCTTTGGAGGACAGCAATTTCAAGGAGCCCGCCGGTGCCTCCAACACAAACCACTTCGAGTTCGGCGCCACCACCGGCAATGGGGCCTCATGATAGTCACATAATCCCTAAAAGGGAGGGTATCAGAAAGGACAGTGTCACCAGTTTGACTGAGACTTATTTGGATGATAGTTGGTTGCAAGTGTATCTAAAACAAAACAGCTCCCAATACAGCGCTGATTTTCAGATAAAGCATTACGAAATGGCTCTTTTTAGAAGCTAGATATTGTTTGTAAAATGATCAAACTACATGCAACTCATATCAGCAATTTGTAAATTATGCGAAACATAGGGTCCTTGAGTAGAAACATAAGTTTTCGGGCAAGAAGAATTTTGATAAATTTCACGATTGATAAATACTCAATTCGTCCAACTGAGTCAATGAGCAAGTTTAAATCATGCTGAACTGTCATGGTCAATCTTCAAATTCTTAATCAAATAAAAAGAGCAGATTCAGTTGAAGGCGACAGATGCGGGCAATGTGAGCTATCGTCTCGCTGAAAACTCGGAAGCAGGCCTTACCTTCCACCTGGTGCCTGATGGATAGCCCAGTTTCAGTGCACCCGTGGATCGAGAAACCGCCAATCCCCCTCTCTCACCCTCTTCTCCCGAACAGGAGCAGGCCTATCGATTGCCTACTGAAACTGAGCTGAAGTTAATTTTTTCTCAGGATTCAGTTTTACTTTATTATCGCTGTGAAAGAGTCAACACAGCTGGTGTTAATTTTCCAGTTTTTTTAAAGCCCTCAAAAATTAGGCTGGAAAAGCCAACGACGCAAGGGGCAGGCCTCCATGACCCAATCGTACGCCTCCGCGTCGTAGGACAGACCGAAGAGAACGTTCTCCCTCAGCCGCATGTTCTTAATCCTGGCTTGCTGCAAAGCGTATGCCAGCCAACCCCCAACGCCCACCCAACCCCTCTCACCTTCTCCATCTCACCTGACAATCCACACCTCTCCTGTTCCATTATTATATAGTGGGTTATACTAACCCAAAAAGTATCTCTTATCTATATTTTACCTGCGATTGAAGTAGGGGAAATTTTTTTATTTAGCTTAATTTGAATTCTACTTGCAACTGAAGTGGATGAAATTTTTTCTTAGCAAAAAAATAAGTTTTATATCTTAGATTGCGAACTTTGTGCACTGTAAAACTATCGTCAGTCCAATGTAAAACTGGATTAATTAATGATAAGAGAGCACCTGGCTAAAATACTAATAAGTGTATTTGAAATCTGAGGTCCCAAAAAAAAGTAAAATGTAGTAACATTTTTAAAAAATATGCACAGCAAAAAATTTTTAACTGACTCTGCTACCTATCTCCATTGCAATTAATTGCAGTTGACTACAAAAAATATGCCTGTTTAATTTCACCTACATATGATAGTTTTCAAAAAATAGACAAAAATTTGGACTTAAAATTTAAAAAAAAAATTATATTTCAACTAATGGGTAAAGTCTGCAAAATTTGGGAGCCAACTACATTTTGACCAAATAAATTGTCATTAAAGTAAGGTGCTCTCTTATCATTAATTAATCCAGTTTTACATTGGACTGACGATAGTTTTACAGTGCACAAAGTTTGCAATCTAAGATATAAAACTTATTTTTTTGCTAAGAAAAAATTTCATCCACTTCAGTTGCAAGTAGAATTCAAATTAAGCTAAATAAAAAAATTTCCCCTACTTCAATCGCAAGTAAAATATAGATAAGAGATACTTTTTGGGTTAGTATAACCCACTATATAATAATTTCATCCACTTCATACAGGGGCAAGGCCCCTATGCATGGAGACGAAGATGGGGTTGGTGATCAGCTGCTTGTTCACCACGGCCAGGTGGAAGCCCATGAAAAACATACCATAATCTTCATCCCAAATTACCTATATGATGCTAATTGTAGGGTCAAAAACCCTTTAATATGCCTCCAGATGAAGTTGATGATGGGCTGCTTGTTCACCACGGCCTAGTGCAAGCCCATGGAGACCAGCTAGAAGCAAAGGGCTGCCAGGATCATAATCTACGTCCAAAATTACCTATATGATGCTATTTGTAGGCACAACAACCCTTTAGAATGCCTCAAGACAAAGTTGGTGATGACCTGCTTGTTCACCACGGCCTGGTGGAAGCCCATGAAGACCAGATAGAAGTAAACTGGCGCCACAATCGTATTCTAGAGCAAAGTTACCTATATGGTGCTGTTTTTTAGACCAAAAACCATTTACAATGCCTCAAGATGAAGTTGGTGATGACCTGCTTGTTCACCACGGCCTAGTGGAAGCTCATGAAGACCAGATAGAAGGAAGCGGGCGCCATAATCGTATTCTACGTGCAAAGTTACCTATATGGTGCTGTTTTTAGACCAAAAACCATTTACAATTCCTCAAAATGAAGTTGATGATGACCTGCTTGTTCACCACGTCCTCGTGCAAGCCCAAGGAGACCAAGTAGAAGCAAACGGGTGCCACCACCGTAATCTACGTTCAAAATTACCTATATGGCGCTGTTATTTTGGTGAAAAACCCTGTAAAAAGCATAAATATAGAGCTGGAATTGAAAAACATGCAAAAAAACCCCCAAAAAACTGTATTTTTACCCAAAAAGTTGATGTTTCGACCTAAAAAATGCGGAAAATGCAGAAACTAGGGGTGCCATGACACTCAGCGGCATCGATTTACCCTAGAACCGTTGAGATCCACACCCCAGATGTTGCCCAAGTGTCTGCAACACTTGCTGGCCCTCCAGTACTTTGCCGGACAATACACTTTGCTGGACTATTTGTTTTTTCAATTTTTCTGAAGTTCTTGTGTTGGCTTCGCCCTACTCCTGGTACTATTGTCAGTCCTTGGTACTCCACAACTGGAGGGCGTAGCCGTAGTAGCTCCCTATCAGTCGCTACGAAAACTACAAGTCAAAAACAAAATGTCCGGCAATGTGAAAAGTCCGGCAAAGAACTGACACCCTTGCTGGACGGACAGTCGGACGGTCGGTCGGTCGGTCGGTTGGTGTGCGCCCGGACACCGGACATTTTTTTTAAAAAGTTTTTTGGAAATAACTTTTTTAATAAGGCTCTGAAAAATTTTTGTCTAAAGAGGACCCCCCACAATTCGACCACGGCGCGTCGATTGAGCCTATTTGCAGCGCTCTCCGACGTCTGTGTGACGAGCTACAGCCTGCCAAACTTTGGGAAAGCTGCAAATGGTTGTGTTACTCGATAAGAGGGGCTTGGCGCTACCGCTCCGCTAACGCTCCGCTCGCGCAAGCCCAATTCTCGGGGCAGATTGCCTCTGAAAATCTTCTCATTCTTCCAACTATCAAGGAATCCTCCAGTCAGCCACAGCCTTCAGAGATAGGGGAGGAATGACTGGCGTAGAAGGGCAGAGAGAAGACTGGACTTGTCTCAGCCGACTTGACCGACCACAGCTACCAGCTGGCCTCGCGAAACATTGGTCAGAACTGAGGGTTTTGGTGTTTCAGAAAACCATTAAACTATTAATGGGTCATTTGCTGCCAATGAGTTCTTGTCTACAGTCACTTTGATAAACAGTGCCTCCTGAGGCATTTGCTATTTGTTTTGATACATACAATCTTCTAAGATCGGTTCATCTTCAACTGTTCAAGCTGTCGGTTCAAAATTTCCTGACGATTCAGGCTCAGTTTGAAACAAAATTCCAATAATATTTTTCAATTTTTAGCGATGGGCCGCCAAACTCCAATTCAGGGCGATTGAATACCTTGAAGTTGAGGTTGGTGAGTGTAGGCTTGTGAATAGGCCTTCAGGCGACGGTTGCACTCTACAAGCTGAAAACAGCAATAGATACTAATTAGCTGGCTGCTGAATTTCGGTTGACGCTTCTATGACTAGAAAAAGGCGAGTTGTTACAAAAAAACATTGCCACAAAGTTTGAATAAAAGTCGTCTATGTTCTAGTGTGTTTTATTTTTACTGGAATGTCTTAGCTATCAGTACTGTAAGTGAGTAGCTCGTTCGTGAGCTTGATGCAATCGTCCTGCAATATTTCGACTGCTTTCATCCAGAAGCAACTGATGGAACTATGGGAACCTTGTGCATCGTCTGCGCAATACTCCATTTGGGCATGAGACTCATGTGGAGGAAGTTGAGGGGCATGGCATGAGCCGGATCATCACCCCCAGGGTGGCCTGCATGCTGTGGCCCAGAATGCGTCAGAAAAGGAAGCGGGAGATCTGCAGCGGCGTCGACCACAGCATCCAGAATGTATGTATGTCTGTATGAAGATGTATGTCATGAAGCCGAGTTGCCCACATTCACTTGGGTTGTGTTTCAAGAAGATAGTGGGTTGGATTTTAGTTGGTGTTTATTAATACATATCTGCAAAACTCATATTCATGAACTACAAGAATTTTTGAACCTGAAATTTTTGAAATAATAGCTTGCTCCTACTTCAATATTCCATAATGGCCACGTAATTGTTAAAACTGTCTCGTTATCAAATAGTCTCATGCTGCTCTGCTAACGGAATCAAGGAAGCTAAGTGGCACTATGCCTCCACATTTACTTCGACACCTAGACTCTTTCGCGAAATTCCTGCATTTTCGCTGGCTTCATAAATTGGTCAAAATTTAGTGATAGTCAGAGAAGAGTGGGTTAATATTGATCAATGTCACTGAGCATCTTTATTATCAATCCGATAACCATGGAAGAACTAAATTGCCACACGAAACATCAATCGTTCGGGTGGCATAACCAGCAGGGCGGGCGTGGCAGAAGACGGAATCTGCCCCACTCAATTTCACCTCCATTATTGCCAGAAGCAGACTCAGAAGCTTATCCGATTTGACCAGCGGCTTTCCTCCATCAGCTCTGTGTTCATCTTGCAGTGATCCCGGAGCATGCAACCGCCTTGCATCTTAGAGGAGCAGTAGGGAAAGAAAGGCTAGCGGAACATGGCGATGAATTGAACAGCACACTGGGGATTCCCGTGGCCATCGGCTACAATTTTCTCCTCCAGCAGCTTCATCAGCTCCGTTCGCAGCTGCAGCAGTGGGCCGGGGGTTGAAGGCTGTGCTTTGAGGGAGGTTGTGAACCCCTATTTCTCAGGGTTTCACTCAAGCATTTACGGGATGGGTCCAGGCTGATGGCCATCGGTGCTCTGTAGTGCGACGCATTTATTTTTCGTCAGCTATTTATTAAAGCTCTGTGTTTGCTGCGTCCATTGAGCCTACTCGCAGCTCTGTAACTTGCCCATGGAATATATCTGGTACCATCGGCAGGCCAAATGTAGTTCTCTTTTCTACAAAAGTTGCAATTGCCTCGAGTAAAAAGTCAAGGAAATACAATTTCTACTACTGGAATCTGCTGCTTGGACAGTTGCATTTTGTTTTTGGCGCGCAGTTCAGTGTCTCTTTCCATGCGCGCCAAAACCAAGATGCAGATGACGCAGCAGATTCCAGTAGTAGAAATTGTATTTCCTTGACTTTTTACTCGAGGCAATTGCAACTTTTGTAGAAAAGAGAACTACATTTGGCCTGCCGATGGTACCAGATATTTCGGGTTAGTTACAAATTTGGAACAGTTGGAACAGTTGGAACAGTTTGGAACAGTTTTTGGAACAGTTGGAACAGTTTTTGGAACAGTTTTTGGAACAGTTTTTTTTTTTGAAATTTGGAACAAAATTCCTTCTGAGGTCGCTCGGGGATGATCTTATACAGCAACCTCTATTTTTTTTTCATGTTTAAAACCATTATTTCATGTAGAAAACATGAAAAAACATGAAACTGTTCCAAATTTCAAAAAAAAAACTGTTCCAAAAACTGTTCCAACTGTTCCAAAAACTGTTCCAAACTGTTCCAACTGTTCCAACTGTTCCAACTGTTCCAAATTTGTAACATTCGGAGATATTTCTTCCACTTTTAATATAGTATAAATTGTATTAATACAAATTTTATAGATCAATAAATAAATTTTATTAGATAAATAAATAAAAAATAAAAAATAAAAAATATATAACGAAATGAAAAGTTTCAACAAGTATATGGCGCAAAGCGCAATAGGTGACCGCGGAGCACTTGCACCTTCACAAGTAGCAATATCCTAATTTTAAGGAAAATTTCTGCTGTGAGGGTGAACATTGCATCTCAAAAGGAAAATTATGTGGTTTCTCAACCATTTTCAAAAGTAAGCACAGATTTAGAATCGTTATATATGACTTGTGCACAAAAAAACTCAAGTGTTCTGTTTAATTATCAGCCGTTCAGCTGCTACTAATTATTGATGCTATTGTCATGTGTGAAAGTGTGTCACTCAAGAGGGCAAGTCTGTGGTTTCTCAACCATTTTCAAAAGTAAGCACATATTTAGAATCGGTATATATGACTTGTGAATCAAAAAACCAAAGTCTTCTGTTCAATTATCAGCCGTTCAGCTGCTACTAATTATTGAGGCTATTGTCATGCATGCAAGTTTGTCACTCAAGAGAGCAAGTTTGTGGTTTCTCAACCATTTTCAAAAATAAGCACAGATTTGTAATCGTTATATACGACTTGTGAACAAAAAAACTCAAGTCTTCTGTTCAATTATCAGCCGTTCAGCTGCTACTAATTACTGAGGCTATTGTCATGCATGAAAGTTTGTCACTCAAGAGAGCAAGTTTGTGGTTTCTCAACCATTTTCAAAAATAAGCACAGATTTGTAATCGTTATATACGACTTGTGAACAAAAAAACTCAAGTCTTCTGGTCAATTATCAGCCGTTCAGCTGCTACTAATTACTGAGGCTATTGTCATGCATGAAAGTTTGTCACTCAAGAGGGCAAGTCTGTGGTTTCTCAACCATTTTCAAAAGTAAGCACAGATTTGGAATTGTTATATATGACTTGTGAACAAAAAAACTCAAGTTGCCTGTGCAATTCTCAAGATTACAGGTGCTACAGCGCAAAAACTCTATATTGCAATTTTCAAGCCTTTCTACCCAAAAAAGTAATGTTTCAAATGCTCGGAAACCGGGTCTACCCCTCCAGATCTGCTTAAAATTGCATTACCTTTCAGGAAAAAAAAAGTTTGTCCCAATCCGTTGAGAATTCGGGCCGCTCCGCGGTCAAAAATAAAAATTATTGGCAAACTAAGAAATTTTTGAGAAATTTTCTTGGTTCATACTTAGGGCAATTTTTGGCCTGCCGATTGTACCAGTTATTTTCTCAGCTTTAAATACACAAAATTCAAGATGAATGACTGAGCTGGATTCGAACCTGCCAGTTTCATTTAGCTGTCCAAACGATTACACCACTAAACCACTGGTGCATATGGCTCCTTTATGTGACTAAAGATTTATAATTAAAGAAATATTTGAGGCTAAGGGAGCCGGGGAGGCCGGGGGGGGGGGAAATGAATACCTACTATCGTCCATTGAATAGATGCGGAGAAGAAGGAGAAGAAGAAGAAGAAGGAGAAGAAGGAGTTCGGACATATGGTTTTTTGCGTTTTTCACCCTAAAATCAAACGTTTTGTGCAAAACTCAAAAGATAAACTATAGTCAATTCGATGTTGCTCTTTCCACTGGTGAAAGAATTAGAGCAATTGGAGCCTTCTGTGACGAGCAGCCGCCTTATCAAATTTAAGATCTAGCAATAACCCTCAAAACATACACCTGGGTCGAAAAGAGGGGCTTGGCGCTGACACTTCGCTAAAGCTCCGTTCGCACAAGCCCAATTTGGCAGGCAATCATATTTTCAAAAGCCGTAATAGAGTGTGTTGGTCGCTAAGAGGGGACCGTGCTTCCGCTTCGCTCGCACTGTCCCAATTTCGCACAAATTTCGCCATCAAACCTTGAGCGAGCCTTCCAGGAAGCGGAGTATGCGCTGCAGCGTCCTTTACATCACCGACTTCATCTCCTCCCACTCGCCGGGTACGGCATCTCTGCCACCATGTTCCTGTCGAGACCCAGCGCCCTGATGTTTTGGCGAGAAAACTTACTAACTATTCTCACATAATCTGCAATGCTTCCAAAGGTTTTTCTGTCTAGAGTTTTTTCATCATCAATACAAGAACATACAAGTCGACATGCGGCAAGATGAAAGGACTGCGAACTTCATCCAAGCCTGCGTCGAGGATTAGACTGCCCATGACGGCTTCACAGGCGTTGGCGGTCGCATGGTGAAGCTCAGCATTCAGGCACGGGTATGTATGACCCTTGCGCATACAGCAGGTACCCATCGATGCACATTCATCTCAGCCAACTGTTTCAGACCAATACGGGATTATGGAAGAGAATGATCACGGAAATGTGACTCAAAACACAATCTGTCTCAACCGGCCAACCAATCCGGAAGATCGGTGAATAAAGGCGGCTGTGAAGTTTGGCAAAGACAGTGAGGTATTTGATTCTGCACAGTAAGGAACGGTAGGTGACTAGGATGTCTTCCTCGATGTCGGGAAGCATGCAAAAGAAGTGGATGCTACAAAAGAGGATAGAAGAAGGACAGACGAAGGAGCAAAAGAAGTTGAGTGGAGAGAAACCTGACCTCCCGATGTTTCATCGTCCAATTAAAGACCAAATAGATGCTGTAACGTCAATGGAAATCGGAAAGACTAATGAAAAATTACAACGCAGAGAGGAAGCAAGAAATTTCCATTTTCATAATGTTTATTTCTTTTTCATGATAAAATGTTTGGCATAACATGCTGAATTAAATTTGCAAAACTCAAATGAAGACATGCTTCCTCTCTTCCTCAAAGTACATGATACCACGCTAACGCTTCCTGGAGAGGACCTGTAGCCCTCTCCGCTGGTCTGAGGCCAGCTGTCGTATGCCGCTCAATGCTATTTTAAAAAGGAGGCAATCGTTGGCTGAGCAGCTCCGGGAGTTGTGCTGCGATTGCCACAAGGATAATGCAATTCTTGAACTGGTGGCGGATGCCGTCCTGGAAAGCGTGCAGGCTGGCCACTGCCGTCACAGCCCATGCTGTACACTCGGATGCCTTCTACTAAGCTTGGCCATGTTTCAGTCATTCTTTTTTAGTACATCTATATGTCCTCCTATTGATGATCTTGTTTTGGACAACTCTATTTGTCTCGCGGCGCAATTCGCCCGATGATGTCATCAGTACGTGATACAAAGTGAAGCTTTAGATATTGGATAGCTTATCGTAAGGGTAGATGTAATATTAATTAAACATATAACCTACAAAATAAAATATCTGGTACCATCGGCAGGCCAAATGTGAATCTCTTTTCTCCAAAAAAGTCGATTAGCCTGAGTTTAAAGTCAAGGAAATACATTTTATACTAATGGAATCTGCTGCTTGGACAGTTGCATTTTGTTTTTGGCGCGCAGTTCAATGTCTCTTTCCATGCGCGCACAAAAACAAAATGCAGATGACCCAGCAAATTCGTGGAAGATTACAAATTCACCATTCTGGGCCATTTGTTTAAAAATTTTAAACGAACAACTAAATACACAACAGGGCACTGCTCGCATGAACCTAATTGTCGCTGGATTTTGAAATTACCACCCAATGAAAAATCACTAACCCCCCGAGAGGGTAAGAAAACTGACCCCCCCCCGGGGGGTTAGAAAATTGACCCCCCGGGGGAGGTAGAAAACTGCCTCCCCGGGGGAGGCTATCCGGGGGTTTGGCAATACCTGAAAAAACCAAGGAAATAAAATTTCTACTAGTGGAATCTGCTGCGTCATGTGCATTTTGTTTTTGGGCGCGCATGGAAAGAGACACTGAACTGCGCGCCAAAAACAATGCAAATGTCCAAGCAGCAAATTCCACTAGTAGAAATTGTATTTCCTTGGTTTTTTACTCGAGCCAATTGCTAATTTTGGAGAAAAGAGACCCACATTTGGCCTGCCGATGGTACCAGATATAACAATTCCAAATCTGTGCTTACTTTTGAAGTTGGTGGAGAAACCACTGAGTTTACTCTTTTGAGTGACAAACTTCCATAAATTTCAATATTTCAATTTTTGGTTAATTGAACTGTGAAGGAAAGCTTTGCGGTCACCTATTGCGCTTTGCGCTATTATACTTGTTTATTATTTCATGTTCAGTCCATTTCACAGTTCATTCGTTTATCCACTACCAATCTAACTCACTGCTTGCCAGGACTAAAAATGATCCGCAATTGCTCAGATACACTAGATGAAAATATCTTTCTCGTCAAATTGGGGCACAGGCGAGCTTCAGGATATAGGCGGAGTTGGTGGAGCCTTTCGACCCAGATGACACTGAACGGGGGAGAAGAAGCAGTTTGGCCCGGTGTTAGCCTTCTGGGGCCTCTGGTTGAGGCCTAGTTTCCTGAAAAATGAGGTGCATGTAGATTTTCTACAGAAGAAGGCGATGCCTACCTGGCCATCTCTTGCTGCAGCTCCATATAGCGCTTCAGGAGGCCTTGCAGACGCTGTTGCTCCACCATCGTCAGCACCACCTCACTGCTAACAGAGAGCCAGCAGTGACTTCGATGTTTCCAAATATTTTCGAATTAAAAATTTCCGTGAATTTTTTTAATTCAATTTTTCGGAAGGAATTGATTTTTTTGGGTTTTAATAGCAATAGCAGTTGCATCGCAAAATATGCTGGAAAAAGCAGCAGCTAAGGTTATGCTTTTAGCTCAGTGGAAATGGTAAGGTTTGATTTCACAGTCCTCTGCTCTTACCAAAAAGGTTTGCGTAGCTTATATGAAAAAAGCTGCAGAGCTTTAACTTAAATAATCTTGGAGTGCTTGGGAGAAGAAGTGTTGAAGTGTACCAAGTAGTCGTTGCGAATTGAGTGCTGGCAAATAGCAAAGCAATGATCAGCCATGAAACGTTCATTTTCGGCTTCCGGCGCAAATATGCTGCCTTAAAATTTGACACTATCTGAGTCTCTTTTCGTCTTTCAGCTTCCTGAATGTCTTCCTTTATAGGTTTGCGTCTTGCGTCAATGCATTTTATTGTTTTATTGTATTCCAGCCTTTTTTTAGATTTAACTCGAAGGTTCCTTGTCCTCACATGAGAAAGACTAGCAAAGGTTATCTGCTAGATTAATTCACCTTTTCGTTCTTGGTATTCGACAGCAGACTTCAATTCTAGGAAATGAAACCCTGACTAACGTGGAGCCACCAAACTAATTTATTCGTTCTAGCCATATTTCAATGTTTTTGTTTTTTGCCTTTATTAAAACTTAGATGCAAATTTAGTTGCAGCGGCATAAAGTTGAATTTTTCATGCTGGTAGGTCTTTTTGAGAGGCTGTGAGTGTCCCTCATGGCAGCGCAGCATCCATGTTTTTTTATATCCATGCTTTTCAGCCTTTAATCAGCATAATGCTCTACCAGAAAAATTTATGGTCATAGGTCTTGACATCTGGTTCTGTTACCATCGCTAAGCCAAGCATAAATTTCTTCGCCAAACGTAATCGATTTCCCAAAGCTTAGAGACAAAGCAATACCTTTGCTACTAGTGTGCAGGGATGCAAGGATCGCGGCATTCAGTAGGGCTACTAAAAAGTCTAAAGTGGGCAGGCATACTGCAGCTAGGGAGCATAAGATGGGCCAAGCATTCGTTTATCGTGAGCAGACGGCTAGGCGTTGAGGAGGCAGGCAGCTACGATAGTCGCCTAACAACTACCATTGCATCTGCCCCAGCCAGCCTGGCAGCTAACGAGGGCTGACCAGGAAAGCAGAGAAGGTCAGCGCTTGCGCTGTGTTCTCGTTGCTCTCCGGTTGGCGGGCGGTGCGGGTGGTCGTGGTTGTGGTTGTGGTCCAGAACGCATTCAGGTCAGACGAAGTGTTGCAATCATCCTGCAAAGGTGGGGAGCCCTGAGGTGAGTTCTAATATCTAGAGGACAGGCTGTCTGATAACATTGCTGTCCCCTGTCCTGTCCCATGGGATTATCAATGTTAGAACTGACCTCTGGTCTACAGCAGGAGTCAAGGGGGCTGAACGCTCTCGCAGCAGGTGAACATGGCTCCGTTCCCGGTGCCAGCGTCGTAGCTGTCGTCTGGCAGCGGGCTGCAGGGACCGCAGAACTGGCTGATGCGGATGACGTGATGCTCGCTGAGCACCAGCTCGCGGCCGCGCTTGAGCGGGCACCTGTACCCAGCCAGAGCCAGTCCCCGAAAGCCTTCTCCAGCCTAGGCTGGATGAGGCTGGCCTTTCATCTCACTCGCCTCGCTCTAGACGGAGCAGGGCAAAGGCTGAGTGGGTTAAAAATTGAGGAGAGGAGTTTTGGAGCGAAAGTGCAGACTCCTGGCTTTGCGGGGGCATTGGCACCATGCGGTTCTGGGCATTCCGATCGCCGACCAGACAGATCAGACCCAGCACCGACTCCAGCCAGCTCAGGGCAGCCAACCAGAGGAGGCAGCTCAGCATCATTGGCCTGAGGACAGAGTGATGGCCGCCCTTCTCCTCTCATCCCCCCTCTTCTTCCCCACATTCCCTCTCCCCCTATATCGCCAACTATTGCGCTGGCCTTGGCTGCTGCCAACGCATTAGGTGAATTGGATACCTGCTGCTGTGGCAACGGCAAGGATGCTTGCCAGCTAGCTGGCATGGAGGCCTGCTGGTGACCTGGTCTACCTGAACTGGTTGAAAAGAGCATTTTTCGAGATTTGCCCAATGTTTTTGAGCTGCCCGCAGGCCGCCTGCCGCGGAGGGCAGGGCAGTTGGAGCTCGTGAGGCCGGAGGGCATGGTCGCGAAGACCCAGAGCCTAGCCTATCATGCAAGGCGCGCATTTTTCGCTTTTCGCCCAAAACTTAAACTGTTAATGTTCCAAACTACAAAAAAGATATATCCTAGTTGTTCATGAATTCAGCTGAATTGTCTTTGAATCAAATTCCACTGGTAGTTGATGTAATCGGAGGCTTTTTACTCGGAGCAATTTCAATTTTTGGAGAAAAAAGATCCACATTTTGCTTGCCAATAGTACCAGATATACGCACACTAATGGATATGACTGGTGGCGCAAAAAAGCAAATGCTAAACGTTTCACAAGAGTTCAAGGATCTGACGCCCATTCACGGCTTTCAATTCCTGGCTGCTCATCGCCGCCATCGAGAAAACCTTTTTTGCTTCCTTTTTCCACCTGATTTTTAAACCGTTGATGCATTACCATTTTGTAGGTGCATAGTTATGCTGGGCTTTTTCGGCGTGACATTTTGGGATG
>JASANA010000607.1:0-44648 GCA_030248095.1 Ptycholaimellus sp. GST1_10
CTCAGCTCTTGCTCTAGTCGCTGCCAGCCCTCCTCCACTCCCTTCCCCACCCACTCTTCCCACCCCAGCTCAGAGGGCACTCCTGTGTGGAACAGGAGGCGAGCTTGGAGGAGGAAAGGGGCGAGGAGACCGTAGGGATCGTAGAAGTGAGAGATGGCGGAGAGGAAAGCTTGCTTGGTGAAGGGGCCGGTGAGATCGTCGAAGACGGGCTTGAGGGGGCTGACGAGGTCACCGCCGACGTCCGACTCCACGCCCAGGTTGCGGATCACCTGCTTCAGCTGTAGGTCCGGCTCTCCCACTCCCTCCAGCACCTCTGGCAACGTCCGAAGAGAGCTGGCACAGATGGAGCTTGGCGGAAGCGAAGAGGGCGATGAGGCCGGAGATGATGCGTTTGGCGTCCTTGGGGTCGGTGAAGGGGAAGACGCTGTTGTTGACGTAGAAGCTGTCGGCGAGAGTGCGCAGCTCCTGGGGGCGAAGTCCATGGCCAGCTCCCACCCTCGGCTGCATCGTCGCCCAGGCGCTGAGGCAGGCGAGGAGGAGGTTGGGGGCTTGGACTGGCCCCCATCACCAGCCTGGCGTACTTGTAGACGTCAAGGTTGGTTGGAGAGGGGCTTGCGACGATCTCGGGCAGGAGGATGCGTAGGAGGTCCTGGGCGGTCGGGGCGGAATTGCAACGCCAGAGAAGGCGGCAGAGACGTCGGTGATGAAGACGTGCTTGCCTGCCCTAGAACTTGCACTGCAGGCCAAAGAGGTTGGAGATGCGGTTGTCCCCCGTGCGTAGGCAGTCGTTGAGACTCAGGCCCTCCGAGGTCTTGGCGGAGCAGTCCAGAACCGGTCTGCACTTGGTGAACTCCGCACCGTACTTGAACACTGGCCGGTGGGGGATGTAGTGTAGGAGGGGAGGTGTGGAGGAGGTGACGATGGGCTCGATGATGCCTTCCTTGGCGAACTTGTCAAACTCGGCATAGTGCAGGGCCATCTCCTCGGAGCTGTACTTGGACTCCAGGCGGATGCCGCGAGAGAGGGCGCAGCGGAAGTTGGAGGTGAGGCGGTTGATGGAGTCCTTGACGGGAAGGCCGACGAGGAACCGTCCGTCCTCCATGCGGGAGATGTCGAACTCCTTGTCCAGCTTCGGCAGCTCCTCGTACTCCGCTGCGATGCCCAGGTAGTCCAGGTTGGTCTGTCGCTTCAGCTCCTCCTCCACTCGTCCGTAGGAGAAGAGGAAGGCTTGAGTGGGAGGGGAGGAGGCCTCGGAGAGGAGGCACCGTTCCACCTGTCCCTTGAGCAGATTGCCGTAGGGAGTGAGGTAGCAGGAGAGGCCAGCGGCGACCTTGACGGCGGTGGCCTCGGGGCCAGTCACGTGCTCGCTGTAGTTGACTCCGAGGAGGATGTCCAGGCGGATGGAGCATTGGGTGGAAGATGGAAGGTTGAGGTAGTGGCCTGGAGGGAGTCGCTGGAGGAGGTCCGGATGCAGCTCGAAGCCGCCCACCACCACCGGCGCTGCCACCTCATCTGCCAGTAGAGCAGCCACCGGGAGCACACGTCCGTCCTGGCGCAGAAGCTCCAGGTCCACGTATCGCATCCTCATGTACTTGGTCTGTCCATCGCAGGCAGTGGAGAGTGAGACGTGAGCGGAGCCGTAGGCGCGGAGGCCCAGCCGCGAGGCACAGTCCTTGGTAATCCAGGTGAAGGATGAGCCGTCGTCCGCCAGCAACTCCACCCGCTTCCCTTCTCCGCCCTTGGGGTTGTAGGCATTGAGAGTGCAGAGGGCATGAAGAGTGTAGGGGAGGTTGTGGTCCAACTGAGCTGCTAGGCCGGTGCAGGCGCTGCCGGGGTTGGCTTGGAGGGTGGAGTGGAGGATGGTGTGGTGCTTGGCCTGACACTCCTGGCAGTGGCCCTTGTTGCGGCAGTCCTCGGCCTCGTGTTGCTGTCGGAGGCAGTTGAGGCAGAGGGGGATCTCCTTGGCTCGGCGGAGGCGAGCTTGGGGGGTGGCATACTTGGTGCAGTCGCGGGGGTAGTGGTTGTCGTCGCAGAAGGTGCAGAAGACGGCACTCCCATCTGCACGACAAAGCTTGGGCTTGTCTCCGCTCGGGGCCTGTGAGGACTTGTGAGGCTGGCTGCCGGAGCTCTCCCGGTTGCCAGAGCTCTTCTGGTTCCCAGAGCCCTTCTGGCTCCTCAGAGCCCTTCTTGCGCTTCTGTGAGGTTGGCTGAGGCGACGAGCGCGGTCCAGACTTGCCCAAACAAGACTGGCCAGCTCCCAGGAGAGCTGCTCTGGAGGAGATGGAGGTGGAGGGGGCATTGGCGTCCAGCTCCCGGCAGAAGCGGGCCTCCGTCTGGAGTAGGATGACGAGCTCATCGAAGGAGGGATCGGTGAGGGTGCCCGTCCGACGAGTGCCCGTCCATCCGCCAGTAGTCTGGAGGGAGCTTGGCGGTGATGAGTGGAAGGTGGGAGTCCAGGTCCCCAACGCCAAGCAAACGCAGCTGGTTGGCCATGGCGAAGAGGAAGTCCGCAAGGCCGGAGATCTGTTCCCAGCCGGTGAAGGAGTGGATGGGCATGACGTCGTGGAGGGCCTGGATCAGTCTGAGGAGTCATGTCCCTGCTGGGATCCGCAGGCTTCCCAGGACACCTTCTTCACGTCCTCAGAGTCCGTGGCCTTGTAGCGCTGGCACCAGATGACCTTGGTGTGGGCTTGGCCTTTGAGGCAGGAAGGAGCTCCAGCTGAGGCAGGGGCAGGCATGGGCTCCTGGTCGAAGACAGACTGCCACCACTCCCACCAGCGCGCGAAGTCCATGAGGTTACCACCGTCAAAGAAGCGTAGCTCGGGGCGCTGATGCCTGGATCCTGCATGGCCAAGGGCCATGTCCAGGTAGGCGCCGGAGTGGCGGACGGCCCCGGCAGAGGCAGGGTTCCCATCAGAGGCGGGATTCCCGGCAGAGGCGGGATGCCCAGCAGAGGTGGGCGGGTTGATGGAGGCGGAGGTGAAGGCCGTGGCCGCAGACGTCGCGAACGCCATCGACAACATGCCTGAACTTGTCACCACCGGAGCTGGAGCAGTTGTAGTCGTAGGTCCCTTGCTCGTACTCACCGCCAACCCCATCAAGGACGAGGAGATGAGAGAAGCGGAAGCAGTAGCGGCGGTGGTTGAGGAGGAGGCAGGGACGAGACCAGTGGAGTGCCCAACAGAGGCGGGAGTAGTGGAGGGCCTGGCAGAGGCGGGAGTTCCGACTCGGAAGAGCGGGTTGGGCTGAGTGTCGGGAGGCAAGGAGGCGGAGGCCCAGCGCGGGCGCAGGGACTGGGAGGAGTGGATGATGGCAGCCCGCTCGGCCTCCGCGTGATTGATGCGCTCCTTCATCCGCTTCACCTCCTTCTGCAGAGCCACGTTGCTGGTGAGAGCTTGATTGGCCTCGTTGCTCTTCTGGACGAGAGTGGAGGAGAGGGCGTCGTTGGACTCTTGAACAAGCTGAAGGTCCCGGCGGAGGCGGGACTCAGCTTCCTGGAACTTGCGCTGAACCTGAGCTCCTTCGACCTGGATGGCCTTGAGGCGCTGCTGCATCTCCATCTTCATGCCCTCCATGATGTGCCGCAGTCGCTCCACCTCGTTCTGCATCTGCTGGGAGGTGGATTCGGCCTGCTGACGGAGAGCTTGTTCTTGGAGAAGGAGCGCCATTTGCTCCTGGTTCACGCGCTGGGCTTCCTGTAGGGCCTTCTGGGCACTGAGATGCTCTGCTGCAACGGAGTCCAGGGAGGCCTGGAACTCATTGAGGCGCTGCTTGGAGGCAGTGGCTTGAGCCTGGAGGGCTTCCTTGGCTGTGTTGGCTTCTCGCTGGAGCTGAGTGATGCGGACGGCGGGTGCATCCTCCTCCATCTCGAAGTCGTCGTCCTGGTCCAGGTTCTCCTCCTGTCCGCCGTTGGCCTCCTCGTTGTCATCCTCGTTGTCCTCCTCATCGTCCACCAGCACTGCATCGTCATGCTGCTCCGCAGCTAGCTGCTGAAGGAACTCGGACTCAGGGATGCCGCCGGCGCGGTGGGGCAGGTTGGGAGAGGAGGAAGGATTGGAGATGGGCTCACGCTCTCCCATCAGCTCCGCCCAGAAGCGCTCCTCGTGAGGCTCCAGGCTGGATCGTTGGAAGGGCAGACCGGTGTGCTCCTCGAAGCGAGTAGGGCCAATGTAGGAGTACTCGTGGTAGGAGGTGTGCTTGAGCAGGCCTTGATCCTTGAGCTGTAGGAGGAGAGGGCGAGGGGAACGTCCCATGCCCAACTCACAGGGCGGACAGAGGAAGAGGAAAGGGCGGGTGCTCTCTGTCCACTCCTCGGGGGCGATGGTCTTGGAGATGTTGTGGCGGGCCTCCAGAGCTCGGAAGGCGGTCTTGGAGGTGGCGCTGGAGGGGGAGAAGGCGTTGGAGAGGCCAGCGAGGCAGTAGATGTCCTGGCACCGGAAGCACTTGATCTGGTTGGGAAGGTGGTGCTCGGCGTCGCAGGCGTGGCCGCAGTCGATGGGGAAGTGAGGGGAAGAGCGAGCCACATTATAGAGCAACTGATCCCGGCCTCCCTTCTGCCCACCTCACCGACTCAGGGTCGGACGAAACCGGTTTGGGAAACGGCACACTAAAGGCACCACCCAGGCAGACCTTCATGCAACATTTCAGCCAATTTCGTTGAAAAACCGCGGAGGCCGATTTTTCAAAAGACTTAATACAGAGTTTCAGACCAAAACAAAGCCTACTCGCAAGATTGAGCAAAAAAGTAAAAATAAGGAGAAGAGTCTCACTTACATTTCGCGGTAACTTTTTACCTCCTAATGCGATAAATAGATACTAAATGATGAACATTTTTTGATCTTCTGAGAAAATATTTTGTCCACAATATACATTTCCTATGGAATTTATGTTCAATTACCGGCCGGAATGTAGATAGCGTTCTCCACCGGGTAATAGAAAGCGTTTATGACGCTTATTCCTCCAAGCCAGGAGCCACGTTTGGGCGTATGCAAAAGCTTGGCAAAGTCAGAGCGAATCTCAAAACATTAGTTTATTGGATTAAATCTAATTTAACTGGTGCGAAAAGAGCGCTAGCTCCCAGTCCCTCTTTTCTAGCACCACATCTTATTCCAGTTTTTTCAGAGTTTGTCAGGTTTTAGCTCGTCACAGTGATGTCTGACTGGGCTGTAATTACCTCTCCGCATCAACCAGGCCAACTCCAATGGTCTCAGAGCTCGCCTTCCAGCCCTTCTACGGCTGGGCAATTAGCCGGCCCTCATAGCTGTCCAGAAAACTCGCCCAACCGTTGCGGCAAGTTGCCCCAAGAACCCCTGGCTCCCGAGCGCATCAGAAGAGACCAATGGGTCTTCCAAGGCGACCGGGAAAAGCACAGTGGCGCCGTTGCCTTCCTGGTTTAAAAAACGGCATGATGCCAAGCCCTGTTCTGATTTCCAGTCCCCTTCTAGCGCCGCAATTTGAAGTGGATTGCAATTGCGATCGCGCCAGACAAGAATTTATAAGATTTTGCATAAATTATGGCCAAAAAACCGAAATCCTATTGCTTCCATCCAATTGGCCTTATTTTGGCATTTAAAGAAGGGCGTGCTTCTCTTAGTGAAAGCCAAGAATACCTTGCTACAGCAGCTGCCTTTATTTCAAAAATCAATATTTTGTGTTACATATTTTTATTATCAATTTTGTCTGACTTTGGCGCTCATCGCCCTCGCATGAAGTGGATGAAATTATTGCACAGTGGGTTATACTAACACTCAAAAGTATCTTAGCCTCATTGTTTAAGACTTTAATGAGCAATACTTGATAGTAAAGTAGATAAAGTTTTTCTAAGGAAAAAAGTGTGTTAAACTTCAAATTGTATATTTTGTGCTGAGTCGCCAGTCAAGTCATAACCAAAGAAAAATGAAAATTAGCGTGATATTGCAAAACATATTTTAACACTTCACTGGCAGATAGAATGAGGATGCGAGTTACTTACTAAGGTTGGTAAAACCCGTTAAAAGTGATATAGACATCAAATTCAAGGATATAAAGTGATATAAATAGTGATACCTGTAAAATGGTGACTTTGTGAAAAGTGGACCAGTGGCTGTCAGTTAGGGCAAGAAGCCCTGGATTGCCCCCAATCGAGTCATTTATGTGATTAAAAAGCTTTTTATTGTCCAAAATGTACTCTGGAAAGGCCACATTTTGCACTATCTTTCTCATCTGCAATTTAGGTACAAGTCATCTACAAATAGAAGTGTTATGCTGTCAAAAAGAACAGGACGAATTCCAAATATAAACTATTAAATCACGATGGATTGTAAGCAAAGTGTTTTAATTCTCTGAGACAATTACCAAATTTAAGATATTATAAAAACTTCACTTTTATAAGTATACGGCCGTTCCTTAGGAGTACATTTTCAAACATTTCAGCAATGTTCTTTTTATATTCTGTACATAGACTACTTTAAAATTCTGACCTTTTGCAGTGCAGCTTCCTTGGATTGATGTGACATCCAATTGATGCTGGAAATCATGACTTGAAGGCTGGCAATAATCTATAAAAAACATGATGTGGGTAGAATGAAGAAAATGCAGACAGAAGGAAACCGAGTGGGCGAGATCTTGAGCGTCAGCTTGAGGACTAGTTGATAGCTGGCGAAAGTGGAAGTCAATGTAGAGCCGGCCCACCACATATGGCATGTACTGCAAATTGCATTGTTATGCTTCCTCTAAACTTGATCATCCAAAGCTATTGCATTCCGTTCAATAACAAATCGCCACTAGCAAAAAAACGCTTGAATAAAATTAGTTGCTTTGCAAATCCATAGAAATTCCTTAACTGTTGACTTTGTTAGAAAGCTTTTTCAATGTAATATTTTAAAATTAATTTTTTGAACATGAATAGTGAAAAACTAGATTTCCCCTATTTTTTAATGCCCATCATATATTTTTACAGATCCTAATGGATCTGAATTCAAATGCTATTTTTCCTATGTAGCGAGAAGCAAAAATAAGGCTTGTTTAACTATTTGACCATGTTTTGATGAAACAGACCATGGAAAAAAGATACGTCAAGTCTGTGAAAAATTACAACCCATTTTTGTCTCTTGAAAGACACAAGGCAGACCGACGAACGACAACAAACGATTGCAACAAGAGATCATAGGGACTAAGAAAAAAAATGAGTCTTACCGTGTGAACCACCTCAACACAATGGTTGGCCGAGCTGTTAGATGATTTCTGATTCGAGCTGGAGGCGAGGCTTTCGAGGAAGGGAAGTTGTTTGGTCTTGGAGATCACCAAATGATACATCAGATAGTTCTGCACCACTCGCCGGAAATTATTTTCCTTTCTCTTCCCTGCATTTGTTCATTCTGGAGCAAAGCTTTTTGTAGACACTATTTTCAGAAAAAAAATTTTTGAAAAATATTTTATTTTCAGAAAAATGGAGCTCGATGGCCAAAATAGAAGCAAGAAGAGCAATTGGAAAATGCAAATGTCAGCCTAGCCTAATTATTTAGAGTAACAAATACACCTTGAAATATTGTTCTGCATGCAACCATAAAATGCCTTAAAAATGCTAAATCGACTTAAAAGGTGATCATAGATATAACTGGCTAAAGTTCGAGTAGATTATGAAACCTGCGATCCATTCGGAAAAGGCTTTCCAGTAGTCGGGCTCTCGGACGTTGAATTGTCGAAAAGCATTGTCGACGACAACGCTGAATTCAGGCCTTTGAAACTGAGGCCCCAGCCCTCTTCTAAAGCTCCCCATGTATTCTGCCAGGTTCCAACCGACTGACAGGTTCTTTCCAACTGTTGTTCATTGTTTATCATGGATTAAAGGTTGCTCCAAAATCTGCTATTAGTTCTGCTGCTGATCTGCTATGTGTTCAGAGATTTAGCTACTATTACAATCATACGGGTCCCTACTAACAAGGTATTCTCGGCTGTTGCCAAGATGCGCGGCCTTTGTTCCAGATAATAAGCTAAGCAATTCCTTTTAACTGCTTTAAGATACTGCCGCAGCAAATGTATCTGCCAAATCTAAGCTGAGTTTATTGAAAAACCAGTAATTTACGGATGTTCAAAATTTTGAAACATCAAGATTTTAGGTTCTTGACTATAAATCAAGAAATAATAAATGTGTCGAAATAAATGTTCAATATATCACCATAAGAGACGTACATGCCAAAATTCAACTGATTTCATTGAAAAACCATCAATTTATGGATGTTCAAATTTTTGAAACATCAAGAATTTAGGTTTTTGGCCATAAACTGAGAAATAACAAATATTTCGGAAATTCCTTTTGCCAGCTTCAAGATACCATTTCGACGGACGTACCTGCCAAAAACCAGCCAATTTCGTTGAAAAACCAGTGATTTATGAATTTTCGTACTTTGAAACATCAAAAAATTGAGTTTTGGGCAAAAATCGAAAAATTACGTCAAGCCCAAAAAATGGCCTGGAGATATCACCCAGGCGGACTTTCATGCAAAAAATCAGCCAATTTCGTTGAAAAACCAGTGATTTATGAATTTTAGTAGTTTGAAACATCAAAAACTTGAGTTTTGGACGAAAATCGAAAAATTACGCCAAGCCCAAAAAATGGCCTGGAGATACCACCTAGGCGGACTTTCATGCAAAAAATCAGCCAATTTCGTTGAAAAACCGCGGAGGCCTGGCCCTGGACAGACATATATATATATATATATGCGGACAGACGGACGCAAAAATGGGGTAACTGGTTAAGCTGGCCTTGGCCGCCCGCCGCTTCGGGCAGGGCGCCAGAGCTCCTCCGGCCTCCGGGCACGGGTGCTACGGCCCCTACGCTTCGCCTAGCATGCTTCGCATGCTAGGCTACGCTGCGGGGCCTCCGCACCCATGCCCTCCGGCCTCCGGAGCTCTGACTGCCCTGCCCTCCGCGGCAGGCGGCCTTCGGCCGCGCAAAAATGGAACCCCCCCGGAGTTGGTTGATTTTACCCCCCCCCACCCCCCCGGTCGGGTTTTTCCAGGTCAAAGTTGGTTGGTTGGTGCGGGGGCCCCACCCGACCCCTCCCCGGGGGCCCCCACCCCCAACCGGTGGGGGTTATTTGGGGTTTCCACAAAGTTGGTTGTTAAGAAGTGAACCTGAAAAATTTTTACAAAATACAGGGCATTTTATCAAAAAAGTGCTCCTGAAAACCCCAATTGAGCATTAAACTTGCACCACCAGGGAAAATTTTTGAAATTGGCTTGCAAAACCAGTAAATTTTGTATGAAATTTTCAAAAAATTGGTTGGTTGGAATGACCGGGGGCCCCCGGGGGGGGGGGGGGGGTACCTCTCAGCCAAGTTGGTTGGTTGGTCAGGTAGGTCCTGAAAAAGTTGGTTGGTTGGTTGGGACCGGGGGGGTCGGGGGGGGGGGGGGGTCCCAGACAAAAAGTTGGTTGGTTGCTTCGGGGGGGGGGGGGGGGGGGGGGGGGTCGGGTCACGTATGATTACAATGTTATTTCTTAGCAGGCTTTTATAGAGCTGTTTTGAAAGCGAATATTATTGTTCGTAGGGCAGAGAAAGTTGAAGGTAACATTCAATCGCATTGTGCAGATTGTAGAGCTTTGAGTTATTGCGTTCCTTGGAGGACGGCATAAGTAGCTGCTCCAGCTCAAAATCCAGGTGCAAAAGGTCGTCAACATCCTTCGCCAGCTGAAATAAAGCCAAAATAGACAAAGCAAACGAAACCTCGATTGAAAAATTAAATTTTTAATTTTCAAGAATCAACTATAAACAGCCTGGAGTCCAGGATAAATAGAATAATATACAGGGTAAACTATAAACAGCCTGTTAATGTACAGAAAGGAACGATTTTCCAGAGCGCATCAAATCTCTATTT
The DNA here is from genome assembly GCA_030248095.1 of Ptycholaimellus sp. GST1_10. Lineage (NCBI taxonomy): Eukaryota > Metazoa > Nematoda > Chromadorea > Chromadorida > Chromadoridae > Ptycholaimellus > Ptycholaimellus sp. GST1_10. The sequence goes on from JASANA010000607.1 coordinate 9,856, forward strand.
ATAACCAACTCCATCATTTTTGAAAAAAGCAGAAATCGGTTCGTGGCAGCTTTACTCATGAAGGTTGGCACTTGAACCGTTTCATTGTCGATAGGGTCAATTCCAAGCTTTTGAGAAACTGTAGCGATCGCTTCTGTCAGCTCTTGAGCATCCTCAGCCCACGTTTCGTTCCTCTGCTCCTCATTTTCTTGCAAGCGTTCATACAACACTCGTCCTTGGTGCAGTTGGAGCAGCATTTCTGCATCCTACTTTCGCTAAATCTGGCTAGACAAATATCAGCTGGTAGAGCAGATGCTGCTTTTTCCTTCATCTAGCATTATTTTCAGATAAGGAAAACGAAACCGTGAAATAGATTCCACTAATCCCTACCTACATACAGTGATGAGCAAATGGAAAATAAATTTAGGAGAAAATGGAAAGTGACCTGAAAAATATAGATTGCCACGCTGTACCCCTATGGGCTCCGCTGAGGGACAGGGGGCGGGGCGAGGGCGCAGAGACTACGCTCCGGCTCTGGGGCCTCCCTGGCCCCTCCGCCTGCGCTTCGTCGCTGCGCTATCGCCCCGCCCCGTGCCCCTCAGCTTCGCGAAATTTCCGCTCCAGCATCCAATAATTTCATTTTCCATTTGCTCACCACTGCCTACATACGTGTTCTGAGTGACCTTGTGGATTCTTCCAATCCCGGTCCAAGCCCACACCAGCTAAGGTGGCAATGTTATACTGGCCTTCCAGCTTTCCAACCAGCTCTCTACAACCAATTTTCCTTGCAAGTAAGACTAATAGATATCAAAACTCGATCGAAGTCTCATTGAAATCCACATCTCCCGAAATATTCGCCATCGGCCATCCACCAAGGCTATTGAGAGCCTGAAACGTAGTCCGTTTACCCAACTGGACTGCAGAAAAATGTTACCCTCAAAAAGTTAATGTTACATTCAAAAAGTCTTCCTTGTCTTGTTTCCAGCTATCGTTGCTGATGCAGTTTGTGTAGAAAATGTGCGCTTGCATTACAGCTTCTGGCCAGTCATTACCAGAGCTATCGTTCGTTGGCTACAATTACACCCTTTGCAAGTGCTTACTAATGCTCAGCGTTGAAATAAAGTCGTGCACCACAAAAAAACTGAAATGAACAATCTTTTCATCAACAAAACATATTATACGATGGCGTTTTTTCAAAAACAAAATTAGCAAAAAAATGGGTAAATTAACTTTGCTAAGCTGTTCTCGAATGAGATTTATAATACTTGGCCGTTCTTGACTGAACATCTCTTTATCTTTCGCAGTCTGGCTTTTTATCCAATTCCCGCAGGTGTATTGATAGAAATCCTAACAAAACATTTCCTTTATTGCTCCAACAGTTTGTTTCCTGGAACCTCGCATGGGTTTGCGTTCAGATCCATGGAGTGGGCGAACGATTGACTGAGTTTCTGCCAGGACTCTTTCTGGCTTGCGGGTGGAAGCGGCGAAGCTTAAGCAGAACATTCTCAGTCCCATGCTTATGAACAGAGATGAGCAAATGGAAAATAAATGTAGGAGAAAATGGAAAGTGAGCTGAAAAATATAGATTGCCACGCTTGACCCCTATGCGCTCCGCTGAGGGACAGGGGGCGGGTCGAGAGCACAGCGACTACGCTCCGGCTCCGGGGCCTCCACAGCCCCTCCGCCTGCGCTTCGTCGCTGCGCTCTCGCTCGCCCCCTGCCCCTCAGCTTCGCCAAATTTCCGCTCCAACATCCAAAAATTTCATTTTCCATTTGCTCACCTCTGCTTATGAATAAACGGTTTGCAAACCTATTCGCGTTATTCAGGCCTCCTAAGCATAAGTTTAGAAGCAGATACCTGACTTTTCTGCAGAGAATCGCTTGCTGGAAGCCAGGACTTTGATGCTGATGCCCAGTGTAACCAGCAGTAGAATCACCGTGAATATCAGCAAAACCAGGAGGACACCTTTTATTTATTTGAATCATTTGAAAAATTATCATTTCAATCATTTGAAAGCGGCAAACGTTGCGGTATGCGACATTTTGTCTGAGAAGGTGGTGCACTTTCCCCCGAATCTATGGCCATACTTCCGCTAGTCATTTTGCTGATATCGCGGCCGCCTGGGTCTTTCTATAGACTATTGCCGAGTCGGGCACATTCATCGAACATTACTGTCTGACCTTTTCGTGTTAGGGCAGCAGCATGATCAACGTTGATTAATTCTTGTGTAGGAAGAAAGGGTATTCTGGTGCTTCTATCTTCAATCTTTTAACGTTGCCTTCTTTTGGTGCGGTTGTTACAGTTGTTCACTGCATTAGCACCGCATAATACAATGGCGCGTTTATATTTGCTGAAATGCCAAAAAATTGCTGTGTGGGTTCAAATCGTCGCAGAAAGGGCGAGGAGGGCCCAAAAACAAGAAAAATTGGACATTTTTGAAGGGTGTTGAAGTGTCTTTCCTCCGCTTCGCTCCGATTCGACTTGGGCAGAGCAGTCTCCCTTTATCCCATTAGCTAAGATTGAGGGGAAAGCACTGGGCCGGAGAACAGTGGGGAGAAGACGCATCGACGGCGGAAACAATGCCAGTGCATCACTTCACATTTTGCACTAACATATACTTCACTACACCGTAGGCACGGAAAACTGTTGAGCACAGTTCAAGAGTGCCAACGAGCGAGGAAAGAAGAATGCAAAAGCAAAAACTTTGCAAAACAAGAGAAATCTGATGAAGTTGGAGTTGTAGAAGGCGTTTGTTATCCCAGCTGCAGTTCTTTTTGGCATACTTTTGGCCGAGGCGCCTGATTTCCTTACGAATGATGGAGACTCGCTCGTTTGCTTTTTGCAGTCCTTTTCTGTCAACCGAAAGCAGTGGTAAACTGTAAATCGCGAGTAAATTCCTTACCGATAAAAAGCGCCAAAAAGTGAACTGGGATACGACTTGAGTGGAATTATCCAAAGGTTTTCTTCGCAGACAAATGTCACTACATCAGCTTTCGAGTAAGTTGGCTCGAGCAGAACGTAGTTCGGTTTGCCTAAAATGAATCATTTTCTATCTGCAGCCTTTTCTTGCTCCTGTTTCAATAAGCCATCTACTTCTGACTGGCAAGGCAAGTTTTTAGAGAGCAGTCAAAAAATTGATGAAAGAGTTTGCTAAAATGTGACTTCTGTTCGCGAATGCAGCAACGGCATCCTCATAGCTTGGCGCTGGGTAGCTCAGCTGCAGACGGGTGGAGAAGAGTTTAGCGAAACGCTGCGCCCAAGGGGTGGAGGGTTGGCCAAGAAATTGCCCTATTGCCACGCCCTGTTTGTCGTAGATTAATTCCACTCGCTTTGATATCAGGTGCTCTGCAGTATCAGCTGGCTTGAGCAATATTGCTGGCCTTATGGACGTCAACCGTAGAGGGAAGCCTCGTCAAAGATCGCTGGGCTCATTTCGAGTGGACTGCAGAAGGTGTTCGTGATGATGCTTTCCAAAAGTGCCCAAAAGATGGCGATCAAAATGCCAAAGTAAGTTGGAAAAGCCCGTCTATTCGGGGAGAAACATTTGGCGTGTCCAGAAAACCCGACCTATTTTAGTATCTATGCTGGGTTCCACCGATAACTAAGGATTAGAAATTGGACCTTAGCGAACAATTTTGCAGCGCAGCTTGGCAGGTGCAGGATGGCAAGGAGGAGGACAATGAGTAGAATGGCAATGAAACGATGGCCGTTGAGTGAGCGAATGGGCTGGACGGCATCCCGGTGGTAGAAAATGCTAAGATAGATCACGTCCACTGGAAAGATCTGGGAATTGGCCGGTTGGACATCCAGCACTGCATAGAAAGGACTCAAATCTGCCCTTCCTAGCACTACCTGCAGCGAGCATGGCTTTGACGCCCAACAGAACTATCAATATGAATGCAGAGACATTGGAGCGGGTAAACTGATCGCATAGAAAGCACAGGGGGCCATTGTAAGAGCAGATAATTGAAAATATACGAAATATCTTGAGTCCAATCTAATCTTGAAAGCACGGCTTTTTTTTACCAGTCGCAAAAACAAAGATGGAAAATTTATCTAGCGACACATAGCTATGAACCTCCGTGAGTTCGTCGGTGACGTTGCTCACCAAGCCTGAATGGCTAGGATCCAATCGATAGGCGTCCACAGGGTAGAGGCGGAAGGGGGCTGGGCTGACTGACAGGTGGATTAGGCTGATCATACGCTCTCCCCAGTAGTCTTTGCCGGAGCAGCTGGCCAGATTCCCTGGATATTCGGCAAAGAGATCGCAGTGCACTGTCCTGTAGGCGCTGGCCACCCACAGCATCTTTGTCCTGGCTAGTTAAATATGGTTAGTTTGAGGCTGATTTAAAACTGAACTAGTCGATTGGTGAGAAAGGAAGGAACTGGCAGATAAACTGGCACAAAAGCAACTGCATAAAAAGTTAGCGCTGCTAATTGGCAACGATAGGAAACCCAACCTGCCCAGGTCCAGCTTTTTCAATTGCCACACAATAAGCCGAGCTCAATTTCCCACTCTACGCATCGCAAGGCGGGCAATCCCTTTAGTCCTCTCCTCCGCAGTCAGCTAGCTCTTCGAGTCCGAGCATCTCAGCTGACGCTCAAGGTAAAGACAGCCCCAAATAAGGACATCTTTGAGTTAATTGCACTGTCGGTGTAAGCCAATGCACTGTACCTGCTCTGTACAAGGACTCCTGCTCATCGTTTCCATCGGAGAAGTTAGTCCTGTTGGCACAAGTGCGCCCCGCTAATGCAGTCCGAGCCATCCGCGCATTGCAAAATAGGCGCCACCCCATACTCCTCCCACGCCCCCGTCTCCACGCATCCCGTCCGACCCCTCCAAGGCCCCGATATGCCCCAGACCCTCCGCACCCACGCTCATGCCCTCCATAATTTATCTGCACCTAAATGCGTGCTGTTCCGCTAAGCGCAGCCTCAATTGTGGCGTGTCCTATATATTCGCCCAAATTATAAATCGGATGCGAAACTTTCGATATATATCATGCCGCACACTGAATGCAAGTCCATTTATTCCTCGGATTGTGGATTGCATTGGTTGCTGGAAGGCGATGGAATGGGGCTTGAAGGTGACTTTGAAGGCCAAATCATCGACTCTATTCCACCAGGCAGGCGGTGAGGCTCTGGAGCCCCTGCACCCACTGCGGCCCCCTCTCCTGCACCAGCTGTGCGTAGCCCTTGATCTTGTCGGCGCACCTGAACAAGCAGGAGCCTATTGGAGCAACTAAAGGGGGCCGCAGGGGAAGGGAACGGGGCCAGGGCGCTGAAGGCGCTGAAGTGCTTGCCCTCGGTGATGGCCTGGTAGGCGGCCTGGACGTTGTCACCGCAGCTCAGCGCCTCGTCCGCCATCAGGCTCGTGGCCTCCTTCAGCTGCTCCTTCTTGCCCGCGGCCGCCGCCGCCTCCATCTTCGCCTTCAGACACTCTGCGGCCGGTCGCACCTGCAACAGACTCAGCCTCCTCTTTCCTCCTTGCTCGCCCTACGCTTCCTAATCCTAATCCTCCTACTTTGCGCTCCTTCTCACTCCCCATATCCCTTCTACTCGTCGTCGATGCTTGCTCTCGCCCTCCTCTCTTGCTCGCTACCCATCCCTCCTACTCAGACAACCCCCTCACCGGCAGGCCCCCTCTCACCTTGCTGACGGCGTCCACAAAGGCCTGGCACTTGTTCCGGCCCCAGGTCTCCTGGAAGTCGTCCACAATGCCCTGAGCCCAGCTGGTGAACTTCTCCAGGCCGCTGCCGTCGAAGCCGAGGGCCTTGAGGCGGCTGCCGTCGATGCCGATGCTTTTCAGGCCGTCGCCGATCTTCTGGCCGAAGTCCTGCAGGTGGCCCAGCAGGCCGCGCGACTCCGCCACCGTCTACAAGCCATCACAATACCCTCCAAAGCTGCTCAGGAACGCTCAGGTTGCCACCAGGCCGAGCAGGACAAGGAGAGCTGAGGAAAGACGCATGACGCTGGACGATGCGAGGACTGGAAGACTGGCGGGCTCTTCTGCCCTGCTGCCCTTTTATCCTGCAGCCTTGGCAGCCCGGAACACCTGGGCCACCTGTCCCTGCCCATCCCCGCCCCCTTCTTCTGGCCTTCTGCTCTCCAGCCCTGCCCCTCCTTGCTATATGGACTCAGGCGCTGGTTGACAGAGCCCTTTTGTTCCACTGCAGCTGCTGGCATAGAACCTAAGGCTAAAGGGCAGGAAGATGAAGATGCAGGAATCATCATTGCGATGCGACACATTAAGCGATATTCAAGCAAAGGCAGGTACGATGACCACAAATTTTTGCATGTTCTTTCAGCCACTTGTTAGGAAAAAATTATGCTCCTGACATTTCATTTTCCCGGTCCAGGCGTAAATCCGCCCGACCATTACGCCTTAGCTAATAGAAGAAATAAAGAGATTTAAAGCAGAAATATCTACCATCGGCAAGCCAAATGAAATCTCTTTTCCTCAAGGCATTCTATTTTTTGCGAAAAAAAGTGAGCTTATTTATCTTGCCGATGGTACAGGATTGATGCTTGTTAGAAACCATGTTTAATAGTGAGCTTTAGGGATTTAGGAATACCCAGACGTACCCACGTCGGGGGGAATTTTGGGGAAGAGGGGGGGACAGACGTACCACGTCTGCCAAGTCAACAAGGTATTCTCGGCTATTGCCAAGATGCGCGGCCTTTGTTCCACGTAAACAACGTTACTAATCCACTCATATGAGTCACTTCTAGTCAAAATCAGCTGGTTTAATTACAAATAAGCCTCCCACCCAAATTGAGCTAATTTTATTGAAAACCATGGATTTATGGATGCTCGAATTTTTGAAACATCAAGATTTTGGGTTTTTAACTATAAATCAAGAAATAATAAATTTTTCAAAAAGTCCTTTTAACAGCTTCTAGATATCATCATGGCAGACGTACATGCCAAAATTCAACTGATTTCATTGAAAAACCATTGATATATGGATGTTCAAATTTTTGAAACATCAAGATTTTGGGTTTTTAACTATAAATCAAGAAATAATAAATTTTTCAAAAAGTCCTTTTAACAGCTTCTAGATATCATCATGGCAGACGTACATGCCAAAATTCAACTGATTTCATTGAAAAACCATTGATATATGGATGTTCAAATTTTTGAAACATCAATATTATAGGTTTTTGGCCATAAATTAAGAAATAACAAATATTTCGAAAAAAATTTTGCCAGCTTCAAGAAATCACCTCGACGGACGTACCTGCCAAAAATCAGCTGATTTCATTGAAAACCCAGCTGCTTATGATTTTTGGTGCTTTGAAACATCAAAAATTTAGGTTTTGGGCGAAAAACGCAAAATTACGTCAAGCGCACAAAATGGCCTGGAGATACCACCCAGTCGGACCTTCATGCAAAAAATCAGCCAATTTCGTTGAAAAACCGCGGAGTACGGGCCCCGGAAAGACACATATATATATATACTAGTAATATTAATCAGTGGCCGCGCTTCGCGCGGCCACATTATGTTGATGGGTGTGAAGCACATATAACACACATGGTTGGATAGCATGTACGATAACTCAGCAATTCAAATATTTCAACAGTAGGTCAAAAATTAGTTCACAGATTTTAGATTCTTGACAATGATAATTATCAATCAAAATCAGGCGATTGAGCCACAGTAATCAAACCCATTACTGGCTCAATTATTCAGCATAAAAATCAATGGATTATTTTCCAGCTGAATTTCGCACACTCTAAGCTATTGCAAGCATGTGCCTGCTATGTGCCAGCATCATATCCCATCTTAAAACTATCTTGAAACACCAGCTCCTCGAGTAGAGCTGAAATCGCAAAAATTGCCTTAACTCAATAGGATTTTTAAAAAAAATTCTACAGAAAGTTTGAGAAAGTAAATAGATTATCCTAAAGAGAATTGTTTTGCCTTGAATTAAAAAAAAAGTCCGCCAAGAAAAGTTAAAAATTGGTAGAGCTATGGAGTTGAAAACTTGAAAAATGGCAAAATTTAGAACGTTTTTGATGATTTGATTAATTTCTGGAATTCTGGGGCAGGTGCAGCGATATGCCAGACACTGCATTTTTCAAGACCTATCCAAAATGGTATCATGTGCCAGAATAAGTTGAGAATCCAGATGGCGCCAAGACCCTCCTAAAATGGCATCACCCGTATTATATAAGATATATATATATATATATATATATATATATATATATATATATATATATATATATATATATATGCGGACAGACGGACGCAAAAATGGGGTAACTGGTTAAGCTGGCCTTGGCCGCCCGCCGCTTCGGGCAGGGCGCCAGAGCTCCTCCGGCCTCCGGGCACGGGTGCTACGGCCCCTACGCTTCGCCGAGCCTGCTTCGCATGCAAGGCTACGCTCCGGGGCCTCCGCACCCATGCCCTCCGGCCTACGGAGCTCTGACTGCCCTGCCCTCCGCGGCAGGCGGCCTGCGGCCGCGCAAAAATTTTGATCTGGCAGATAACCAAAATATAAAATTTTCTGCCAAAAATAGTAAATTGTTGGCATATCTTTTCATAATTTTCTCTAAATGACCTTCTATGTCTCACTAAGTTGCTAAAAAGTCCCTTTCATTGTTTTACCTCTTAGTTTTACCCCTACGAGGATTATTTTCAACTTCAGCAGGGTAGCAGCTGGTGGAGGCCTGTGTCTATGCCATCCAGCTGGAAGACAATACGCATTGCATCGACTGCCTCTTCTGCCACTGCTCCTGTCAAGCACTGCATCCTCTGCCCCTTCCTTCAGCTTCTGCACTGGTCAGTTCCTTTACATGCAGGCAAGCATCGTTGGCCAGAGTAGTCTGAGGCAGGCAGTGTAGATGAGGCCCACTTAAGTGAAAAGTCGTGCTGCACCCCTAGCCTTTGCTGTATCGATGCTTGCCTGCATGTCTTGGGTCGTATTAAAACTTTTCTCAACTTCAGTAGTGCAGCAACTGGTGGAGGCCTGCGTCTACGCCATCCAGCTGGAAGACAAGAAGCACTGCGTTGACTGCCTCTTCAGCCACTGCTCCTGTCAAGCACTGCATCCTCTGCCCTTTCCTTCAGCTTCTGCACTGGTCAGTTCCTCTACATGCAGGCAAGCATCGTTGGCCAGAGTAGTCTGAGGCAGGCAGTGTAGACGAGGCCCACTTAAGTGAAAAGTCGTACACAACGGCCGGCCCAAACTTTCACCGCACTGCCTCTTCTGATGGCTTGTCTTCGGGAAGATCCAGGTGCTCACAGCGCTCAGGTAGAAAAGCTTCCTGCAGTGGCTGTCCGATTGTGCTTTAATCCATTATGGGGGAGTCAGTTCGCTTTCCCAGACTCATCTTCTGCTCTCATCTCCTCCTATCATTGGCCTCACACTGACCTCCCATGGACCTCCCATGGACCTTCTCAATCGCATATTGCCCACCCTCCTTCAGCTTTGGAAATCCCCATTTTTACGGCAGTAACACAGGGCTCATGAATAGTCGAATGCCGTCCACTAGTCCACTTGATTTAAATGTTATGTAATCATGCGTTTAAAATGCAAGATCAAGGGTTCAATTCAATTCAATCCAGCTGATCGCCTAGAACAAGGTGCCACAGCCACATATCTTGAAAGGAAGATAGAGTAAGGGGCGGGGATAGCCCTGAGAGGTCTTCTCCGCAACCGAATATGCAAAGCGAAATGTGGACAATGTTAACTGCCCACCTTCTTCCCTCTTGAAGATACTGCACGAAAGTGTCCAGTATTTTTTTAATTGATCAAATATTCAAGTTTTGCACTTTTCTCGGATACTTTCTTGAGTTTTATCTCAACATATATCTGCCAGCATTTCTGGGATGCTGTGCAAAACGCAAAAGTCACTAGGGTCTGGTGTCCTTGATTTACAATTTAGGATAAGATCTGATGTAGAGGGCCAGGAAATCTTGGTCACACCACGTTTAGGCGTGTCTCAAGAGGCATATGGCCCCGTTTATGGTATGCCCCGCCCTCACTTGCAGCTCTGTTGATCTCGTGGCCAAAATTTTTACTTGTTTTTAAAAACACTCGATGATTGGAGACTGCTTGACCGCTCGATTCTGATAGTGAAGATGATGAGCAGTTTTCAATGGTTTCTCATTTGCTTCTTTGTGTTCGAGATAGATTTGAAAAAATTGCAAAACTGGAGCTTAATTTTAAATCGGTTCTTTGCCCCAAATACTAGCACCTGAAATTTTCTAGTTTTTTCAAACATAGACCGAATTCAGTCGACCTGTTTTAGAGCTGGATCCGATAGGCGCACCCTTGTGTTGTCCCAGAAAAGCTGTCAATCTTAGAAAAATAAATAATTTCAGATATTCATGGACTGAAGCCGGCAGAGTAGCGGTGGCGACGATTTGATGTCTGCCCTGCTTCAAATGTCTCCAGCTTGCAACCTTACCAGGTTCGGTTTTAACTTCTTGAACAAAGAGCAGAGAGCAAAGAGAAAACACCGAGTCAGGGAGTTAAAATTTTGGTAAAGTGATTAACATGAGCTAAAACCTATTCATATTTATAAACATATATGGTTACCGTTTCAAAGCCGTACCATCCAAATTAAGCAGTCCATTAAAGGGAGGGTATCAGAAATGACGGTGGCACCAATTTCACTGAGACTTATTTGGAAGGTAGTTGGTTGCCAGTGTATCTTGCAAAGCATGTTAGCTACTCCTATAACAGCTCTTGTTTTCAGATAGAGCGTTGCTAAATAGCCCTTTTTAAAAGCTAAATATTGTTTGTAAAATGATCAAACTGAATGAGGCTCATATTAGCAATTAGTAAATTATGCGAAACATAAAGTGCTTGAGTAGAAACGCAAGGTTTCCGACAAGAAGAATCTTGATAGATTTTAAGCTTTATTGGATGTCAAGGGGCCATATAGAGACAATTAATGTTAAATGGTGTTGCAACTACTGTTTCGTTAATGCATTGTGACAGAATAAATTTTTGTACGATTGTCACATAATTTATTTAGCTCTTTTTCAGCAGTTGAATCAATCAAACTAATTGATTCGAACTAGTACTACAAATTAAGTTGTTGAAACATCGCTTATATGAGTAAGTCAAAATGTAGGGACCATTCACATTTTAGCCTGCTCGCAAAATGTCGCATCGATTTTTCATACTTTTTTTGATCAAACGTTTAGATTTTGATTATATCTAACCAATTTTGTTGGGGCAAAATGGGGGAAGGTCATCTGATTTTTTTACGATTTTTTTTGTTCATAAAATTCAATTATCCTATGCTACAACACATGAAACTTTGAAATTTTTTTTCTCGAATTTTTAACTTAAAAGTGCAAAAACCAAATATGCTTGCAAGCTTACTAAACCACTGCATTCTCATAAAAAAAACTCCAGTATGATCTGAGGTGGGTGACATTTCTGATACTCTTCCTTTAAGAATGAAGGTCCTGGGACCGGAGGGATCAGCCGTCAGGGCTGGGACCTTTTCTCAGTCCTCTTCGCCTCCCTCAACCACCCCCCCCCACCCTTCCACCCTCAAAACACCCGCCTCTACGTTAGCCTAGAAGGATATCAAAAAATTTTTGGATGAAATAGATGAAAAAGGGGAAAATTTGAGGATGCCCGACGAGAGACCCACTAAAGGATGCCCGTCCAAATCCAACGTGACCTGGACTATTTTAAGAAAGACGCCCTCACACTCACCTATCAGTTCCACCTATTTATTTCTCTCTTCTTCGGATTTCTCTGGCCAGAGGGCTTTCTGGGGCGAATTCGAAAATTTGTGGATAAATTTAAAATGGGAATTACTGAAAGAAAGTGGAACGATTTCGAGGCAGGTATGGAACGGAACTTAGCCATGAAGCGTCAGGTAGAAGCGATGATTGAGGAGCTAGATTTCACCAGTGAGTTGGGAGAGACGAAAAGGAAGGCCCCCAAAACTCGATCGGCACCTAGCACACCAACTTTGTCCAGACGGTCCAGCCCGGTGCCACAAGCTTCGCTCATCGGTGTACTCACTCTCTCCTTACACTTCATTTAACTATTTGGAGTTCATGCAATCAGATTAATCCTTTTTACAGCATGCCATCCATGAAAACCTGGAGTCAGAAGGGCACCAAGTGCTACAGTCTGCGTTCCAGCAAGGCCTCAACATTTCTGCCGGTGCAGAAGTACACCGTCACCACGAAACTTCGACGCCACAAAGGATTCAAGTGCCCATGAGCACAAAAATTGGGTTACTGCTTCAGCGGGCATTGGATAGCACTTTGGGCAGGGCGCGAGAGCTCCTCCGGGGCAATGATGAGCAAATGGAAAATAAATGTAGGAGAAAATGGATTAATCCTTTTTACAGCATGCCATCCATGAAAACCTGCAGTCAGAAGGGCACCAAGTGCTACAGTCTGCGTTCCAGCAAGGCCTCAACATTTCTGCCGGTGCAGAAGTACACCGTCACCACGAAACTTCGACGCCACAAAGGATTCAAGTGCCCATGAGCACAAAAATTGGGTTACTGCTTCAGCGGGCATTGGATAGCACTTTGGGCAGGGCGCGAGAGCTCCTCCGGGGCAATGATGAGCAAATGGAAAATAAATGTAGGAGAAAATGGATTAATCCTTTTTACAGCATGCCATCCATGAAAACCTGCAGTCAGAAGGGCACCAAGTGCTACAGTCTGCGTTCCAGCAAGGCCTCAACATTTCTGCCGGTGCAGAAGTACACCGTCACCACGAAACTTCGACGCCACAAAGGATTCAAGTGCCCATGAGCACAAAAATTGGGTTACTGCTTCAGCGGGCATTGGATAGCACTTTGGGCAGGGCGCGAGAGCTCCTCCGGGGCAATGATGAGCAAATGGAAAATAAATGTAGGAGAAAATGGATTAATCCTTTTTACAGCATGCCATCCATGAAAACCTGGAGTCAGAAGGGCACCAAGTGCTACAGTCTGCGTTCCAGCAAGGCCTCAACATTTCTGCCGGTGCAGAAGTACACCGTCACCACGAAACTTCGACGCCACAAAGGATTCAAGTGCCCATGAGCACAAAAATTGGGTTACTGCTTCAGCGGGCATTGGATAGCACTTTGGGCAGGGCGCGAGAGCTCCTCCGGGGCAATGATGAGCAAATGGAAAATAAATGTAGGAGAAAATGGATTAATCCTTTTTACAGCATGCCATCCATGAAAACCTGGAGTCAGAAGGGCACCAAGTGCTACAGTCTGCGTTCCAGCAAGGCCTCAACATTTCTGCCGGTGCAGAAGTACACCGTCACCACGAAACTTCGACGCCACAAAGGATTCAAGTGCCCATGAGCACAAAAATTGGGTTACTGCTTCAGCGGGCATTGGATAGCACTTTGGGCAGGGCGCGAGAGCTCCTCCGGGGCAATGATGAGCAAATGGAAAATAAATGTAGGAGAAAATGGATTAATCCTTTTTACAGCATGCCATCCATGAAAACCTGCAGTCAGAAGGGCACCAAGTGCTACAGTCTGCGTTCCAGCAAGGCCTCACATTTCTGCCGGTGCAGAAGTACACCGTCACCACGAAACTTCGACGCCACAAAGGATTCAAGTGCCCATGAGCACAAAAATTGGGTTACTGCTTCAGCGGGCATTGGATAGCACTTTGGGCAGGGCGCGAGAGCTCCTCCGGGGCAATGATGAGCAAATGGAAAATAAATGTAGGAGAAAATGGATTAATCCTTTTTACAGCATGCCATCCATGAAAACCTGCAGTCAGAAGGGCACCAAGTGCTACAGTCTGCGTTCCAGCAAGGCCTCAACATTTCTGCCGGTGCAGAAGTACACCGTCACCACGAAACTTCGACGCCACAAAGGATTCAAGTGCCCATGAGCACAAAAATTGGGTTACTGCTTCAGCGGGCATTGGATAGCACTTTGGGCAGGGCGCGAGAGCTCCTCCGGGGCAATGATGAGCAAATGGAAAATAAATGTAGGAGAAAATGGATTAATCCTTTTTACAGCATGCCATCCATGAAAACCTGCAGTCAGAAGGGCACCAAGTGCTACAGTCTGCGTTCCAGCAAGGCCTCAACATTTCTGCCGGTGCAGAAGTACACCGTCACCACGAAACTTCGACGCCACAAAGGATTCAAGTGCCCATGAGCACAAAAATTGGGTTACTGCTTCAGCGGGCATTGGATAGCACTTTGGGCAGGGCACGAGAGCTCCTCCGGGGCAATGATGAGCAAATGGAAAATAAATGTAGGAGAAAATGGAGAGTGACCTGAAAAATATAGATTGCCATGCTTGACCCCTATGCGCTCCGCTGAGGGACAGGGGACGGGGCGAGAGCGCAGCGACTACGCTACGGCTCCGGGGCCTCCAAGGGCCCTCCGCCTGCGCTTTGTCGCTGCGCTCTCGCCCCGCCCCCTGCCCCTCAGCTTCGCGAAATGTCTGGTCCAACATCCAATAATTTCATTTTCCATTTGCTCACCACTGCTCCGGAACTTTGCGCCCATGCCCTCCGGATCTCAGCCTGCCCTGGCCTCCGCAGCAGGCAGCCTTAGGCCACGCAAAAAGAAACAGGGAGTATTTTTTGCTTGCAGTTGAAGGTTGATACACGATTTTGAAAACCATCTTAATGCTCTCGCTTTCATTATTTGATATAGGTGTGTGTATGCTCCATATTTAATTCACCCACTAATGTTTTGTTATTAAATTTCAGCAGAAGGAGAGAGAAAAGCTGTCAACAAGCAGCATCAGTGAAGTGACATCAGTGACGAACCCTCACATGGCCCACTATCATGCCTTCACTTGCCAAAACCTTGTCAGTGCAGGCTAAGGGCTGCTCTTTGATTCCCGTTGAACGAACGGAAGACACACAAAAAAACCGGGGCCAACCTGGGATGCCCGGGCTAGCTGTGGGCTGTGCTAATCCTTCTGTTTGGGGTGGTAGAGGCTGCCTTTAGGTAGAGGAGCGTCGCTTGAGATCTGGGAAGATCAAGGTAGTGCAGAGCTATCTCTACTTGCTGGCCGATATTCACGTTAGAAATGCTCACTGCAATGCTTTGAATCTTGAAACTCGAACTTGGAAAAGAAACAAAATTTCTTCTTGTCTGAAACAAAATTTACAAAAACAAAACAAAAAACAAACAAAAAAGAAACAAACTTTCTTCTTCAGTTCGCTCTAGTTCAGCAAATAAAGCGTCCGATTGCACCGGCGTCAATCGTTTTCTGCTCCCGAATTTTCATATACCAGCCCCGCAAAGTGATTCGAATACTGTTAGAGTGAGTTTAGTGACCAATCGATTAATATTCGACGCAAGCATAACTGAGACACTAAAATCAGCGCAACTGAAATTTTGCTGTCTTTTCGTGTCTGCATGCAGGATACCTTTTATCTTTTGCAGTATCCCACTATTTACCCAGCGTATTGGAAGAATCGACCAGCAAACCTAATAACCAACAAAACTTGGACTATGCTAGCTCCCCCCCCCCCCACTTAAACATTCCCCCCCTTAAATAATCCCCCCACTTATACAATTCCCCCCCACCCCCACTTAAAAATTGAAATTTTTTTTATTAGTTTAAAATACATATCAGTGCATATCACGAACTTTAAGCTCAAGGAATTTTCATGCAGTTGATTAAATACCTACTTTTTTAGAAACATAGTCAGTCTATACCGGATGGCGGGCGCATGCCTACCAGGAGTAGGGGCTTGTCCCCTACCAGGAGTATCTTTCAAGATTCCAACTGAAGGGCTTAGACGCATGCTCGTCCTCGACGAGGTCATGACTGTGGCAGTACCTAATATACTATGATCAATTAGTAGATACTGCCACAGTCATGACCTCGTCGAGGACGAGCATGCGTCTAAGCCCTTCAGTTAGAATCTTGAAAGGTACTCCTTGTAGGGGACAAGCCCCTACTCCTGGTAGGCATGCGCCCGCCATCCGGTATAGGCTAACTAAAAAAGTAGGTATTTTGTTGTTTAGAAAAAAATTCCTTGAGTTTAAACTTCGAGATATGCACAGATATGTATTTTAAAGCAATAAAAAAATTTCAATTTTTAAGTGGGGGGGATTGTATAAGTGGGGGGGATTATTTAAGTGGGGGGAATGTATAAGTGGGGGGGGGGAGCTAGCATAGTCCCAAAACTTGCGGGCATCAACAACAATGTTTCCTGCCTTGACATATCCGTGAAGCACCTGTGAAGCATACCCATAATCGGACGCACTGTTGAAAAAGGACTACGTGCCCTTGTGCAAGGCTACGACGAACTAGCTTTTTACTAGCTCTCCTCTATCTAAAAGCTTCCTCTATCAGCTGTGTTGACCTCAAACATCGTTTGCAGCTCATGCAAGGCCAGTTGTTTTGGCCTAAGCTGTCCCCAGTCAGTCTACAAGCCATGGCCTGAGTCCGTTCTCGACTGAAAACAACTGCTCCCTATTAAAGCCCCCGCCCTTCCAGTACTTCAACCCAGTCCTTCCCTGCTCTGTGAAGCTTCTGCCTAAAGGAGGATGGCAAAGTACCTGGAGATCATCATCGCCCATGTGAAGCCGGAGTGCCTGGCTGAGTTCCTGGCCAGCGCCGCGGAGAACATCGCCTTCGCCAAGCAGCAGGGCATCAACATCCTCGCCACCTTCATCACCGAGTGCGGCGGCGACGGCCCCGAAATCGTCTCCCTCCACGCCTGGGGTTCTTTCTGCCACTCTTTTGCAGCCTCTCGCTTTTTCACCTCCTCTGACCGCTTGTTCCCTATTTTTGGCGCCCCAGCTTTCAGAAGTGAGGATGGAAGGATGGAGTGAGGATGGGAGGTTTGCAGACACCATGGAAGAGTGGCGACAGGTTCGGGCGTCTGCCCGCGGCGATGCCATGAGACACGGGCACTGGGAGAAGGTGATGCCGCTGCTCCGCTCCATCCAGACACACCTCACCTACCTCACCACCGGCTGTGACATCGCTACTCTGGCCAAGCAAAGTCCAGCTCTCTCTGCTTCAATGTCTGCCTGTCTATTAGGGTCCAGCGACTTGCAGAGAGGCTGGTGATGGAGACGTTCGATGTGACTGGTAATCCGGCGGAAGCCATCCAGATGCTGCTGAAGGAGGAGCAGAAGTGCAACCGAGAGCACCCCAGCGCCATCAGGATTGTCAGTCACGCCTACACCGTCTTCAGCCCTGACGCACCCATCAGTTCCCACTTCAGCCTCTGAATGTCCCCTCCTGCTCTGGAGGGGCTGTGTTGTAGTATGGCAGTTCTACAAGGCGGATGCTGTTGAGCGACTGATGGAGGACTGGATGGCATGCATGGAAGATGCCGAGAATGCCGAAGAAAGTAAAATGGTGGTTGGGGGTTGGGGATTTAGTTGGATAAACGAAGGATTTGCAGTGAAGGAAATCTTCGCAAAAATCTCCCTGAAGAACTGCCGTCTGCTTGGGCCACTGCCTCAGCACTGAGTTTTCTGCCTTCATTCCACACACGCTATAGGCGATTATGCACCTTTCTAACTGGCAGTTGAACTGTTGAACTGTAGCTAAGAGCAATAAAAATTATAAATGATTGGAAATTAAATTTCGTTATGCTGGTTCTTATCATGTTTCAGGGTCTGCTAATAAACACTACAAATTACCGGCATTCACTGTTTTACTCTGGTGATTTTGATGGTTCTGCTTTCAATATACCCACTAGGAACAATATAGAAAATTACATCAGCTGTTCTGTACATCGGCTGTTCTGTTTTTCACCTGTGGATTTGGAGATGAAGAAATATATAAACAATAAATATGGTACCATCGGCAGGCCAAATGTGGGTCTATTTTCTCCAAAATTTGCAATTGTCTCGAGTAAAAAGACAAGGAAATACAATGTCTACTAGTGGTATCTGCTGCTTGGACAGTTGCATTTTGTTTTTGGCGCGCAGTTCAGTGTCTCTTTCCATGCGAGCCCAAAAACAAAATGCAGATGACGCAGCAGATACCACTAGTAGAAATTGTATTTCCTTGTCTTTTTACTCGAGACAATTTCAAATTTTGGAGAAAAGAGACCCACATTTGGCCTGCCGATGGTACCAGATATTTCTTCCACTTTTAATATAAAATAATGTATTAATACAAATTTTATATTGTAGGTTATATATTTAGCTAGGACATTATCAGATAAATAAATAAATAATAAATAAACTTATTTAAACAAACTTTTTAATAAAAATAACAAAAAAAAAGTTTCGAAAATGAAATGTACAATTCAAATTTATTCGCAAACTAACAAGTTTTTGAGAAATTTTCTTGGCTTATACTCACTAGCTTTACTTTTGGCCTGCCGATGGTACCAGTTATTTTCTCAACTATAAAGGTACAAAAATATAAAGAATGCCTGAGATGGATTCGAACCTGCTAGTTTCATTCAGCAGTCCAATTGCTTACACCACTACACCACTGGTGCATATGGCTCCATAGTTTAACTGAGCAGTTGTGAAAAAATAAATACATGAGGCCAAGTACCCGGGGAAGGAGGGTGGGGAAAGAATTGAATACCTACTATCGTCCATTGAGCAGATGCGGAGGAGTAGTAGGAGGAGGAGGAGTTCGGACAAATGGTTTTCTACAAATTTCTCTACAATACTGCAACTTTTCAGCGATTTCTCGCGAGTTTTGGTCAATTCGATGATGTTCTTTCCAATGCAAAAAGAATTAGAAAAATTGATGCTCCCTGTGACGAACTAGAGCCTTATCAAAATTAAGATCTAGCAATAGCCCCGAAAACGTACACCTAGGTCGAAAAGGGGGGCTGGGCGCTTACGGTTCGCTTCGCTCCATCGCGCCAGCCCAATGGTTTTTCAATCAAGCTCATTTAAACTGAGTTAAATTTTTTGACGCTGCAGACAGTGGTAGCTTAAATTAGGCCGAGCACCTATTGGAGATAGCCTATAATACCTTGTTACTCGGGGCAGTTTCAATGTTTCTAGAAAAGAGACCCGCATTTGGCCAGCCGATGGTACCAGATATTTATGCATGTAAACTGCTGGGAATTTTTACGTTTTTGCTGCAGAAACACCGATAATTTAAAACGTTTCAAAGTTTTCATGATTTTTTTAGCATATGCTAAAAAGAAAAGAAAAACCCATTTCATTTATCCGATCAGTCTAAATTCTTGAACAGAATCGGCCGTAGTAAGATCAAGAGCTCCAAGCTTGGCATAGAAATGGCGGGCAGGGTTCCAGCTAAGAACATTCCAGTCCAGTCGTAGCGCACACCCGTCAGCCTCCACTCCGATCTAAACTTCTAACACTGAATATGACTTGAATATCGCCAAGCATTGGTTATGAAAAGCACAGGGCTCCAAAAACAAGCATCTTAGCAAAAGGCAAGGATGTGACCTGAGCAAGGTGTGCCCAGAGGGCGAGGCCGATGCCGCGTCTCCTGCTGGCCTCCTGGACGAACAGGTCCTCCATGAACAGGAAACGGCCTATAGACTCGTCCACAGCCCAGTGCTTCTTCCTCTTCCAACTTTTTGGCGCCAGATAAACAAGCCCTTGAGCGCATGTCATGCCAACCTTCAAAGCAACAAAGCCCATCACTCCATTCTCTTCAATGTCCTGTCGCAGCTGAGCTGCGGTCAGCTTCATCTCTTCCACGGCATATTCTGCACATTCCCTTATGCAAAACGTTTCTACCCATATAGAGCCAATGCAAAGAAAATACTTTGGTATACGGTAAGTTCCTTCACCAGCTCCATGATGCCTAGGCAGTCGCTGGCAGCGTCAATGCTTCTAATTCTAATCGACTCGTCTGTATCCTATCATTATGTGGCCATTGTCCCGAAACTGGCCAGCAGTAACCTTGAAGGCTAGACGTTTTCTCTGCCAAACTGGCCAACGATTTCCCCTGCAGAGAGTAGAGATGCCACTGCTCGTCCTGGTGCAAGTTTTGAGCTCTGAAAATATGCATGAAGCATAATTATTTTAGCAGCAAAGAGCAGACCCAATTTCATTCTGGTAGAAGCTTTGGGCTGAGTGTGTGCGGGCGTAGGTTTGCACTGTCGGGAGGCATCGCTTATTGCACTGCTCCAGGAACTTTGCCACCAAATCGCTGCCATATTCTATCAAGGATTGTCTATGCTCATGATTCTTCCGGTTTTTTATTAGCCTTGCCTGAACAGATAGAGCGTAGATGGAAAAGGTGGGGAACTAGTATAACATGGGGCTCAATTCCGGGCGACCAGTTGAGCCCATTTGTTGAACTGCCGCCCAGGTGTACAAGACTCAAATTAAGGGTGCAGCGCTGCAGCAGCGCTCCCTGCAATGCTACCTCACCTATCACAGCATGCTACTGAATTCTGAAAGCATTCTGACCTCAGCTGCTCATGTCTGAAAATAACTAATGAATATTCAGTTTTCAATACGTATGCGCAACATCTCAGTTACTATTCAATAATTGCAATTGCAGATATTAAAATATCAACGTGCCATAAAAGTGAACAATGGTCAATTTTTTGGCAATTCTGATATCAAATTCGTGCCCAGTGTCCATTTTTACCCCCATTTGCTCAAAATAATGGCTAATAAGCAATAACTGATATTTTGGATTTTGAAACATCAGCCTGCCAGTTTTGCAAACAATGGACAATTTTTGTCAATTCTGAGATCAAATTCGAGCTCAGCAACAACTTTTACCCTCAGTAGCCCAAAATTGTGGCTAATATTCAAGAAATAAAAATTTTGGATTTTGAAACATCAACCAGCTGGGTTTGAGAAAAAATTTCAATTTTGTGCTAAATTCTGAGTTCAGATTCGTGATCAGCATCAATTTTTACCCCAGGATGGCCATTTTTATAGCCTCTGTAATATTTAAAAGGAAAAATCGTTTTTTCACTACTGAAACATAAGCCTTTTGGGTTATAACTCCAAAAATAAATATTTTCGCTGAGCTCCGAAAATAGGGCCTCAAGCGGCCAACATTTGTGACATATTCTGAAAAAATGAGCCAAATCGGTTGAGAAACCGCCGAGGTATTCATTGTTACATCCATATATATATATATATATATATATATATATATATATATATATATATATATATATATATATATATATATATATATATATATATATATATATATATATATATATATATATAGACTCACAGGTCAAATCTGGGTGACTCCTTAGTACTGCCCCCAGGCCATGCCCTGGGCGGCAGTTCAAAAATAAAAGCTTCATTTGTAGTAGCGACATGTAAGTTTCCAGTTGTATGAAGGCTTGTCCTGGATGTTTCAATTCTGCACTTTTGAAGAAAGCACTTTTCTAGCTATGGCTAGGTCAACTCCAGCTTCAGCTGCATTGCTTGGCTTCTAGGAGAGAAATAAATGATAAGAAAGGCATTTAGTGTCCGCTGAATCCGCTAAGTACTAGTATAACATGGGGCTCAATTCCGGGCGACCAGTTGAGCCCATTTGTTGAACTGCCGCCCATGTGTACAAGGCTCAACTTAGAGGGTTCAATTTTCAAAACTTATGCCCAAAATCTTGGCTACTAGCCAATAGTTGCAATTTTCGGATTTTGAAACATCAACCTGCCAGATTAGTGAATAATGGTCAATTTTTGGCCATTTTGAGATCAAATTTGTGCTCAGCATCCATTTTTACCCCCATTTGCTCAAAAAGATGGCTAATATACAACAACTGATATTTTGGATTTTGAAACATCAGCCTGCCAGTTTTGCAAACAATGGTTGATCTTTTGGCAATTCTGAGATCAAATTCGAGCTCAGCAACAATTTTTACCCTCAGGTGCCCATAATCATGGCTAATATTCAAGAAAAAAACATTTTGAATTTTGAAACATCAACTAGCTGGGTTTGAGAAAAAATTACAATTTTTTCCAAATTTGGAGTCAAGATTCGTGATCAGCATCAAATTTTACCTAAGGGGGCCATTTCTATGGCCTCTATAATATTTATAAGCAAATTTCGTTTTTTCAGTACTGAAACATCAGCCTTTTGGGTTATAACTCCAGAAATAAATATTTCCGCTGAACTCCGAAAATAGGGCCGCAAGCGGCCAACATTTCTGACATATGCTGAAAAAATGAGCCAAATTGGTTGAGAAACCGCCAAGGTATTCCTTGTTACATCCATATATATATATATATATATATATATATATATATATATATATATATATATATATATATATATATATATATATATATATATATATATATATATATATATATATATATATATATATAAACTCACAGGCCAAATCCAAGTGACTCCTTAGTACTGCCCCCAGGCCATGCCCTGGGCGGCAGTTCAACTAGTATAACATGGGGCTCAATTCCGAATGAAGAAGAACAAACAAGACAACAATCGATTTATGAGCAGGCAAAGGCTACAATCGAAAAATTCAAGGCTCATCAGCTAAGGACAGTCAACCAAGACAGAGCTCTTGTTGATACTTTGAAGAACCTAGAGCTCAATGAAGTGCACATAACCCTGGATTGGGCAATGAAACATCTCCCAGAAGGAAGCAGGGACACACAAGCAGACTGGTTTGGAAAACGCGGCACCAGTTGGCTAATCGCAGTAGTGCTCATGAAATATGATCCAGACAATGAGTACCTTGGTCGAATTGACCGAGAGCATTGGACTGAAGAGTTCAAAGAAATCCATGACAAAGGGCTCCGGTACCAATACATGGAGCGTGTGTATGTTTATGTCGTACCAGACAGCAGACAGACAGGCTCTGATGTGACAGCAATTCTTCGGCACCTTCTCATTTCCCTCAGTCGAGACAAACTTGAATTGACAAATGGCGGAGGAGCATACATTCGAAGTGACAAGGCGAATTGTTTTCTCAACTCGATGCTCTTCCATTCTGTGGCTGATATATCACTAGAGAGCTTGGTTCGAATAAAACGATGGGATTTTTCAGAAGCACAGTCAGGAAAGTCATCCTGTGACCGGAATGCTGCACGAATAAAGCAAAATATCAGACGAGCAATCGATTCGAACAAAAACTGTCGAACTGCAACAGAATTTGTACGCTGCATCACGATGTCAGATGTTGAGAGCTATGATGGCAGCCTAAAAGGAGTCATCACAATACTGGGAACAATACGAGAGTCTCAATTCACAAGCCAGACTTTCACAATACCAGGGGTTTCAACATTCAATAATTTTGCTTTCTCGCCAACTGGAGTGACTGCATGGAAAGCCTACAACATTGGGACAGGAAAAACATTCAGCTACAACCTTTGGAATGGGGCCATGTACACATCGCGCTTCACTCCAGATCAACAAAACAATCATGACGAAATTTGGTATGAAAAGTACCAACTAATACGAACACCAGCCTACAACTTACTAACTGCAAACAACTTAGTTACCAACAGATGGAACTACTGGAGACCCCTTGGCATTTCAAAGTGTAGCGAGGCTGAAATAGAAAAGGAATCTAAAAAAGTTTGGGACGAGTTTTTACTGGAGCTAAGAGATGAAGAGAGGAAGAACTGTGCAACTGAACAGACAGCTGAAGAATCCAGAGAAAGCGTAGAACATGAAGAGCGAAATCAAAATGAAGACAACAACAGTACTGAAGATGAAGATGAAGAAGACGCTGAAGATAATGGACAAAGTACAGGCACCTGCTCAATAAAAAGAAACAATGGTAACGAACAAAGCACACTAATGGCAAAGAAACCACCAGCAGTATTCTATTGTCCTGAACCTGGCTGCACAAAAGTCTATACTTCAGAATCTCGTCTCCATGCCCACCTTAGCATGGGAAATCATCATTTATCTCCAGACAAAGAATCTCTTTTAGACTACGCCCTTGGAATGTATGGAGAAATGATCGAAAGAAAAGGCTTGCATCCACTGGGCATACCAGCAAAAGAAGACCATATGCCTATCATCATGCCATTAGAATCAGACCAGGATATGCCCATCTTGCCCCTTGGCTGGGCACTACAACAACCCACCAAACGCCGTCCCTTTACTAATGTTCAAAAAGAATTTCTAAAGGCTCTCTTTTGGAAGGGGGAGAAAACCAGAAAGAAATATGACCCATCATCAGCTGCAAAAGAAATGCGCCAAAAACTTCCAGCAGACCAGTGGCTAAAAGAAAGTCAGATACAAGGATTTTTCAGCCGCTTTAGCAGTCAACTGAAGAAAACGTTTGTTCCTTTATAGTTTCATAAATGTATTTACAACATGATCTTTTCTTATTTTAGGGCTGGAAATAGAGGAAATATAGCTGGCTTGGAAAACCAAGTCCAGGAAACAGGAATACTCAATTCACTACCAACAGAAACATCAGCTTTAGAAGAACTTGATACAGACGGTCAGCTTGATATCCAGCTTCAACGACAACAAATACTGTACAAAGAAGCAGAAACAGTTGCCAAGGATCATGAGGAAGGTTTGTTTGAGGCAAACTACTTTCATTTGATGATAGTGAATTGCAGAAGCATCAGAAAACATTGAATAATACTGAAAGCATACATCCTTATTTCAAACCATGTAAGTTTTAGGTGAAAAGTTAGATTTAACTACCTTGCAGCAACATATTGTTTTGCAGCCAACGTGAAAACACCAGCTTTGTGGTACAAATGGATGCCAGAAATGAATTCCTCATGCTCTGACGATTCCAATGATATATAATATGATGGTATTTGCTTCAATATTGAAAAAGTTGAAAAATATGGATCCAGACCTGACAACATAAATTGCGATAAAACCCTAACCGAACAGCCTTCTGAAAAGCATGCGAGGGACTTTTCTAGGTCAAAATTTTATGAAAAATTCAAAAATGATAGTCATTTCCATGCAAACTATCAACTTTTATGTGAAAATAAACAAAAACGAAAAATTTAAAAATTGTTGATTTTGATGTTTTTATGTTTTCAAGCAAGTTCTACCCTATAAAAAGCAAGAAATGGACAATTATAAAGGCTAAATTTTTAGAATAGGTTTTTCTGATTCTAACCTCGTTGGAATTTCTAAAATCCATCGAGTCTTTGGCTCACAGCAACAATTTTAGTATGTGACATCCAAAAATCGGAATTTGCGCCCTTCTGGCTGACCCTGCTTCACAAAACCAGCCACTGTGGGCCACAGAATCCATATTATGAGCTCTCGATTTAGGACATAGTACAAAATTAATTGCTTTTTAATATTCAGTCATAAAAATAGGGGGTCAGAAAAAAAAGTGTCCAACCGATTCTCAACCCTACCATAAATCCTGTCTTAAAAGCCTTGTTTGTACCATCAGAGATATTTGAGTTTCAAAATGTAAATGTCCATTTTGCCCCTATGTTATAGCATAGGCTAAAAATGAGCAAAATATTTTTTTGTCTCTGAATGCCAATTTCTTGGCTCAATAAATTTCTTCTGACCCCTATCCATCTAGTTCTGTGGTTTTTAACTTCAATTTTGTCCTTTGAGTGCGGTAATTTTGACTGCAACTTTTCATATGCTACAACGCTGCCTATGCTACAGCATGGGGAAAACAATATCAACATTTTCATGGTCAAAGGATAAAATTGAAGCTAAAAACCACACAGCTAGATGGATACGGGTCAGAAGAAATTTATTGAGCCAAAAAATTGACATTCAGAGGCAAACAATATTTTGCTCATTTTTTGCCAATGCTATAACATAGGGGCAAAATGGACATTTTCATTTTGAAACTCAAATATCTCTGATGGTACAAGGCTTTTAAAGTTACCTAAGCAGGGTTTCCACTGAAACATCAAAGTCGCAAGCAGGATGACATTTGCGACAGTTCATTCTATTTTCCTAGCCCAAACGTTCCCGCAATCTTTCACCCAACGCAGTCATGGTCAAAGCCCAAAAAAGGAAAGCCACCTTTGCATTCCCGGCAAATGATTGATTCTAGCTTCTATATTTTGAAGTTTTCTACGGAGAAATCACACTCACAGCTTCGGAAACAGCCCTGCACTGCCTCTTGCTCTCTCTTTGATGAGTGTGACGGGCTTGGGAATAAAAGGGGCCACCTAAGTAGAGTATTCGTTCTCGTAGTACATCCGTCTGAACATATTCACAGCTCATATCCTACTAGTGCAGGCAAGGACATATTATCAACAATGCCTAACCAACGCTTCCACTGAAACGACAAGGCTACGAGCAGGATGACATTTGTCACACATGGTCAGCGCCCAGAGGTGAGAGGCAAAATGATTCTGCTCTAAAAAAATTAAGTTCAACTGACAAATCGCCGGTATACAGTTGACAGAATTGGAGTTGGTACAGTACTGATTGGGCACGTCCAGCTTGGGCTGGAGGCGGACGTCGCCACAGACGCAGTTCTCATGGGGAAAACGGCTCCGAAAGCAGCCCTTTCACGTTCTAGGGGCCTTGACGAGGGGGTAGGAAAAATAGCAGTGTATTCTTTCTCGTAGAAGAAATGGGTTCGGTGTCATCCAGAACTCGACAGGCCCCGTGCAGCTCCTTTAGGCAGCACACTTCCCGCTGCAGATGCACAACATTTTTTTTGGCCCGCTGAGACTCTGTATGTTTCGATAAGATGTTTGGGCGATGGTTTTATTTCTGATTCTTTAATAATAATGTTTCTAAATTCATATTAATTGAACTTATTCAATTTCTGTTAATTTTCGTTACATTTTTCCTCATATCTCAAATCTCATTCATCATTTTTATTTTTTATTTGTTAACAAAAAATCCATGAAATTCATTTTCCATGAAGTTTTTATGGGCAGCTAAATTCGTCTGACAGGATAGGGAGTCCATTCTGATACCACAGTTTAACCCTGCCCTCTCTTCTACTCTACGCAGCCGAACATGCTTGAAGAATCACAACACACTCGGCATATTCAGTGGCCAGCTGTTTTTAAAAAGCCCATTCGCATTGGATTGACATGAGCCAAAAACAGACCATTCCATTCAAAGTGGAACTTATCGATAAAGCCCCAAAAGGCAAAAAGCAAGCAATGGCTAAGGATAGTCCCTTCGAGCCCGACTGTGGCTGCAGCGAAAGCTTGCTGGCGACAAATGAAGTGCGACATCCGAAGGAGACGGAGCAGCCTTGGGGGTTGGGCAGGTGGAGGAGGACTTTGATGAGCAGCAGATCCGAACTGTTGCAGTAGATCAGGAGCTTGAGCTTTGCATACATCCTTTTGCACTTGCATGTCCAGGCCAGCACAGCTTCCAAGTGGTGCCTAGCCCCACTGGAGCCAGGCTTGTGGGCGTAGTAATAGGGCGTGTTTTTACTGTGAAACAGTTGCCGTAGCCTGCGTCAAAGTCTCTGCAATGATGTTTCAGACATTCACTGGCATTCTGTTGCATTACTGTTGCATTACTGTTGCAGTAGATCAGGAGCTTGAGCTTTGCATACATCCTTTTGCACTTGCATGTCCAGGCCAGCACAGCTTCCAAGTGGTGCCTAGCCCCACTGGAGCCAGGCTTGTGGGCGTAGTAATAGGGCGTGTTTTTACTGTGAAACAGTTGCCGTAGCCTGCGTCAAAGTCTCTGCAATGATGTTTCAGACATTCACTGGCATTCTGTTGCATTACTGTTGCATTACTGTTGCAGTAGATCAGGAGCTTGAGCTTTGCATACATCCTTTTGCACTTGCATGTCCAGGCCAGCACAGCTTCCAAGTGGTGCCTAGCCCCACTGGAGCCAGGCTTGTGGGCGTAGTAATAGGGCGTGTTTTTACTGTGAAACAGTTGCCGTAGCCTGCGTCAAAGTCTCTGCAATGATGTTTCAGACATTCACTGGCATTCTGTTGCATTACTGTTGCATTACTGTTGCAGTAGATCAGGAGCTTGAGCTTTGCATACATCCTTTTGCACTTGCATGTCCAGGCCAGCACAGCTTCCAAGTGGTGCCTAGCCCCACTGGAGCCAGGCTTGTGGGCGTAGTAATAGGGCGTGTTTTTACTGTGAAACAGTTGCCGTAGCCTGCGTCAAAGTCTCTGCAATGATGTTTCAGACATTCACTGGCATTCAGCTACTAACAGTAATTGCTTAATAATTCTTGAGACACATTTTCAGACCTGCCTTGATCTGATGACAAGAAATACGGCCTACCAACTGTTTCTGGCCCCAGGGAAGGGAGCAGGTGAACAACTGTAAAAGTGGCAGGCCTTGACGAGACTGGAGAAGAAGCAGGGGCGTTCCTGGCCTGCTCGTCCATCTACAGCCTCAGCTCCTCCATGCGTTCCATCACCCGGGGCCACCGATGCTAAGAGAGCAATCTAACACTGCTGCCGTGTGCTCCTGCAATCTCAGCCTCTGTCACTCAGTGCTTGCTTCAAGAGAGGTCGGAGAGGTTCAGGTCGCTCACCCATCCTCCCTCAACCTCAACCCCGTCAAAGATACACACACACCCTATCTACTTTAAGCCCTCCAGTACACTCCCGGACTTTTTTTTTCCCGGACTTTTTTTGAAATGGAATTTTCTGTCCCTCGCGAGCCTTTTAGTTCTTGTGTTGGCTACGCCCTATATAGCGGTATAGACTAGCTAGTAGCATGACGAACTCGGTATAGACTAACTAGTAGGTATAGCTTACTACAGCGATTCAAAAAAAAGTCCGGTAAAAAAAAAGTCCGGGAGTGTTCCGACCCCACTTTCCCTCCAGTACACTCCCGGACTTTTTTTTCCCGGACTTTTTTTGAAATGGAATTTTCTGTCCCTCGCGAGCCTTTTAGTTCTTGTGTTGGCTACGCCCTATATAGCGGTATAGACTAGCTAGTAGCATGACGAACTCGGTATAGACTAACTAGTAGGTATAGCTTACTGCAGCGATTCAAAAAAAGTCCGGGAAAAAAAAAGTCCGGGAGTGTTCCGACCCCACTTTCCCTCCAGTACACTCCCGGACTTTTTTTTTCCCGGACTTTTTTTGAAATGGAATTTTCTGTCCCTCGCGAGCCTTTTAGTTCTTGTGTTGGCTACGCCCTATATAGCGGTATAGACTAGCTAGTAGCATGACGAACTCGGTATAGACTAACTAGTAGGTATAGCTTACTACAGCGATTCAAAAAAAAGTCCGGGAAAAAAAAAGTCCGGGAGTGTTCCGACCCCACTTTCCCTCCAGTACACTCCCGGACTTTTTTTTTCCCGGACTTTTTTTGAAATGGAATTTTCTGTCCCTCGCGAGCCTTTTAGTTCTTGTGTTGGCTACGCCCTATATAGCGGTATAGACTAGCTAGTAGCATGACGAACTCGGTATAGACTAACTAGTAGGTATAGCTTACTACAGCGATTCAAAAAAAAGTCCGGGAAAAAAAAGTCCGGGAGTGTTCCGACCCCACTTTCCCTCCAGTACACTCCCGGACTTTTTTTTTCCCGGACTTTTTTTTGAATCGCTGTAGTAAGCTATACCTACTAGTTAGTCTATACTAGTTAGTTAGTTAGTTAGTTAGTTAGTTAGTTAGTTAGTTAGTCTAAGCCTTCTTGACCGCAAACACCAACAATTTTCACGCTTCCTGATGTTTTGTCTGCTCATGCAACCTTCGTACATTTCAGTTTGCTGCGGATTGTGACTTTGCAGTTCGAATTGCATTAAATTTGGGTGTTTTGGCTAAATACTGCTGCATTTGATGCTTGGTGAAAACTCGCTGCTTCACTTGGTGAATCGAATGCAACTTTTGACGCTTAGCCTAATCGACGCAGGTTTCTATTGGCAGAGGTGGGGCAAGAAAAATTGACAGAATCCAATCACTGGGTCACATAATTGGGGTGAAAGAGATTATGCGGAGGACGAGATCCGTGCCTGGAGGCATAATAGACTGATGAATACTGGTCTGAGTGACGGGGAAGTGAACAAAGGCCCCAGGCAACCCTGGCTTCTGTCACAGATCCTCCGCGCAAACGCGGAATATGAGTCGGTAGAATTTGGCCAAGCTCTCCCGATCCCCTGCCTCCACATCGAGGCTGCGAATCTGGAAAGTGAATAGTTTTGAGGGCCTTATTTACAATTGTGCTCTCGGAATAATGTATTGGGAGCATGTGGACGTATTCGAAGCCCAGATGTGTGCAGGGATTGGCCCTAGGCCATTTCTCTGGCTCAAGTTTGAATGGGTTGGACAGTAAGGGGAGCATAGAAAGCAGCGGTTGATGGCTGGTGGTGGGAATGGAGGGGGTGAGAGGGGCAGTAAATCTGGGGATTTGTCAGGAAGGAGTTTGGGAAGAGTCGCTACCCAGCATAAACTAACTGATGACTACGACTGGGCTTGTAAATTGGCTACACTACGGCAACACACTATGGCATGTTTCCGATGTAGGCCCCAAATTGATGGGGATTGCGGTTCCAGATTTTGCCTTTACCATCCATCAGACCAATCAAAATGAGCTAGAAACTTTTTTGGGCCTGCGAAAAGGGTGCTATTGCTATGACCACCAAAGCATTTTTAGTAAATTTCTATCACAAGCAGCTGAGCAAACATAAATTTAGTCTTCCAATAAAACGGTTTAATCTTATTATGAAAAGGAAATTTGAGCAAAATTTTAAGATTTCGAAATTGACTAAAAAAATAGGATAACCTCTCGCGATAGACCTTGCTGCTGGCAAAGCCCCGAAACAGCCTTCATAATTTCTGCACTGCTTCTGCCCAGGCCTTCTTCCTTCAAAGGCACCCAATTCTCCCAGTTTTTCTCCACACATCACCAGTTCTATGAACCTGATGCAAGGCGACGAGAATAATCGGCACGGCGGCCAGCGACGACTCCTGGATATTTTCCTAAAATCAAATCGCCGAAACTTTTGTCCCACAGAAGCGGAAGCAAAATTGTTGCCATCAATTTGCGGTAGGCAAGCTGGAGACTGTGCTCACTGCTGCCAGCCTCGAGGACGTAGACGAGGATGTCTGGGTCCGGGATCGCCGAGGGCTCAGTCGCTTTCGCATCCTCTGCTTTGGCTGGCAAGTAGTTTGCATAAATGTGGCTTTGGCTGAACTGCTCTGTTGAGCAACTGGAACAAGACGGGTTTGTCCGGGAATTATGGACTGAGGGAATTAATCTTACTTCTAAGTTTAATAACGCCTTTACGGAAAAGTTAATAGTGTTCGAATCTTTTAACGTCCTTGAAGCTATCAAATCACCTATCATGACCTAACTCTTAATGTAATTAGCTAAAAACATTCTCAGCTCAAGAGGTGGTTTTTCGGCGAAACATCAACTGAGCCGAACCTTGGCAGAAATGGTAGGTGTGGCCTTGTGAGTGTAGGATGGTGATTTGCGGTGTTGTGGAGCTTCCACTAGGGCTCCGCGTCAGTCCTCTGCGTTTCATGGTTGCCTCACCTGTAGACAAAGCGCAGAATTGTTCCTCGTAAAATTTAGCCCAATGGTTTCGGTATCAGCAAACAAACTGTGTGGCTCCTAAAAATTTTCAGTTGTCACTCTATTAAGAGAGCTTTACTGAGAAGGTCAAAAATCTCAGAACTGTGGTTGCCGAAAAATTTTGACCCCCCTTTTTTATATTTTTTTTCGAAACTAGACACAATTCTAAGACTTTTGGTGCCCTACGAGGGTGCAAAACTCGAAATTCGATTTTTGGCGATTCTTTGAAGTTCCAAAAATGGCCGATTATTCAATCGCAAATAACTCATGACTCTCTCAACGGATTTTGATGATTCGACCACCATTCAAACCGTCTCGACGAGAATAACATTTTTCTTTTTTTGATGATCTCTCTTCGATCAAGCATTGCAGCGTTATTTACAAAAAACTGGTTTTCACAGTTGTCAAAATTCGATATTTTTTTTAGTTTCATCGTAAAAGTATCCTCAGCGACGGATGAGACCCATTTTTTCTGAAAATTCAGGTGTTTTTACCTAAATCTACCAATCCATGGCTTCGGAGACCTTGGACCAGTAGAGATATTTGAGTTTGAAAATGAAAACTTCCGTTTTGCCCCTATCTTATAACATAGGCAAAAAATTGGTGAAAATTTTTTTGTCTCAAAATTTAAATTTTTTGGCCCAGTAATTTTCTTCTGGCCTGTATTCATATAGCTGTGTGGTTTTTAGCTGCAGTTTTTACGCTGGAGCAGTAAAACAGAGCAGGAAGGTTTTGTATGCTATAACACTGCCTATGTTATAACATAGGGAAAAACAATGTCAATTTTTTCTTACTCAGGCATTGAAACTGAAGCTAAAAACCACACAGCGATATGAATACAGGCCAGAAGAAAATTACTGGGCCAAAAAATTTAAATTTTGAGACAAAAAAATTTTCACCAATTTTTTGCCTATGTTATAGCATAGGGGCAAAACGGAAGTTTTCATTTTCAAACTCAAATATCTCTACTGGTCCAAAGTCTCCGAAGCCATGGATTGGTAGATATAGGTAAAAACACCTGAATTTTCAGAAAAAATGGGTCTCATCCGTCGCTGAGGATATTTTTACGATGAAACTAAAAAAATATCGAATTTTGACAACTGTGAAAACCAGTTTTTTGTAAATAAGTCTGCAGGGCTTGATCGAAGAGAGATCATCAAAAAAAGAAAAATGTTATTCTCGTCGAGACGGTTTGAATGGTGGTCGAATCATCAAAATCCGGTGAGAGAGTCATGATTTATTTGCGATTGAAAAATCGGCCATTTTTGGAACTTCAAAAAATCGCCAAAAATCGAATTTTGAGTTTTGCACCCTCGTAGGGCACCAAAAGTCTTAGAATTGTGTCTAGTTTCGAAACAAAATATAAAAAAGGGGGGTCAAAATTTTTCGGCAACCAACTTTTGAACCTCTCAATAAAGCTCTCTTAAATATTTTTCCCAATATTTTCGGTCACCATCCTTGCCTTGCTAAATTTGGAGAGTAAATTTTCGAAATTTGCAAATCTGTAAGCGCAACCTTCTTCTGCAGCCGTGAAAGCTGCCAGGTTGGCTAGCAGGTCGGGCGCTCCGCTGGGACTGCGCACCAGAATTCGGTACTCTTGCTTCGGGCTTGCCTTCAAACGCTGCACTGAATCAGGACTAGAACCAATTGGCCAATCTCAGATCATGGCAAGATTCTTTGACAAGCTCGCCAAGAAACAGCTTCAAAGATCCACCCTCCGCCCTAACCAGGGAGACGTCCGCGATGCCTTCATCCTCCAGTCCACCCAGATAGGAGCGAATGCGTGCCATTAGGCCCCCTGAACGGCGTCGACCTTTGAGAAAGAGGTAAAGGGAGGCTGCTGCTGCTGAGCCTAGCGCCAGGCTTAGGATGAGACCTGAAAAGATAAAGCTGAAACTGGAGTTGCTGAGACGAGAGTTGATCTCGAAGTTTTTACCTCAAGCGTATCAGCAATTGACAGACTTTGTAGTTTTCTTTGATAAGCCATTCTGCCTAAGTAGCAGGGTCATGCTTAGATGTCTCGTTGGTCCTCTGCTTCAAATGCTAGAGTGCAAAAAAGACCAAGAGTACCTACCTCGCTGACTGGGCCATGACATGACTGCTGGGTAATGGCTCTCTTCCAGATGTTTCGCTGTTTGAGCGCTTTGGGCGCTTCAACTATGGGCACAATCTTTATCTTTTTCGCATTGTTGGATATAATTTTAGAACTGTGGAGCTTAAAGAGCTGTTCAAGGCTGCTTCTTGCAGTAGGTTTTATTCCCAATCTAAGACTCGAAAAGGGCCACAGTGAATGCCTAGTCCTATCCCAGTTCCTACAACCAAATGAGGCCAATTGTCTTGGGCTCAATCACGGGCTCCGAATCCGCGCATGGAGCGAACTTCGCCGATCAGCGTGGCTGGGTACTTCTCCGCCGTGCTTTCAGAGTCCGGCAGTTTCTGCAGTAGTCTATTTATTTTCTATTGTTTGGGATTAAAATTGTTTTCCAAACTTTAGAAATTGAAATACTCTTCAAATTGACAAAAGACAACCTACGTAGCTCATGCCAATCAGTTTATGATGGAAGAGGAAATATTTTTTGGGAATTGGGTTTATTTTTAGAACATCTAGGAGGTTGAAAGGAAGGCTTACGGAATCCATCTTGAGCAGCTCTCGAAGGGCGGCCAGAGTTTCGGATGGCTCCAGGCCCAGGTCCTCCACCACATTGCACAGATACTCTGAAATACTCAGATACTCAGATATACTCAGATATACTCAGATATACTCAGATACTCATATTTATCGAAACTGCTGATGTTTCGATCATCAATAAGACTAGGTCAACCTTGCAGAAAATCTCAAAATCAAGGTCCCGAATAATCTCATTTTCGCAATGCAATTCAGCCACCTCACTAGCTGCTGCCTTTGAGCAAAGAAGGCGTGTAGAAATGCGCAG
Source organism: Ptycholaimellus sp. GST1_10 (assembly GCA_030248095.1). Taxonomy (NCBI): domain Eukaryota; kingdom Metazoa; phylum Nematoda; class Chromadorea; order Chromadorida; family Chromadoridae; genus Ptycholaimellus; species Ptycholaimellus sp. GST1_10. The sequence continues at coordinate 44,041 of JASANA010000607.1, forward strand.
GCGCCAACCGATGTCAGTGATAAGTTGGCTGGCGCCGGGGTGATCTTACGATCTGGATCGCTGGTTTTTCAATAATATTGGCTGAAATTTTGCATGAAACTCCGTTTAAGTGGTGGTTTGGGACCTTTATTTGGGTTTTGCAAAATTTTAGATTTTTTCTCAAAAACTTAGTATTTTGATGTTTCAAAACTGAAGAACTCATAACTCCCTTGTTTTTAAACGAAATTGGCTGAAATTTTGCATGAAGGCTGGCTGGAGGCTTTGGACCATTATTTGGGCTTTGAGAAATATATGGGATTTTCCCTAAAACATAAAATTTTGATGTTTCAAAATTGAAAAATTCATTAATCCTTGGTTCATCAACCCAATTGGCTAAAATATGCTCATGTAGCTTAATAATATTGCTTGGCTTAGAATAGAGGCCGCGCATCTTGGCGACAGCCGAGAATACCTTGTTTACAATGCCAATGGTTTGCACTTCTTCTTCTCCACATCTTGTATTTGATTCAGTTGAGGCCATGCATCTCTTGGCATCAGCCGTGAATACTTTATAATTTTAGAAGGTTCATTTTTTGTCAGTCAGATGAGCCAAGAGAGTTTTTTTTAAG